>JAGFPH010000029.1:496966-515091 GCA_018207615.1 Philaenus spumarius
AAGTAACAGTAAGACCCTACTAAAGCAAGTTATATACCCTAAAGTAAGAGTTTGAATTTAATAAATATGAAGTTATTGACCTTAAAGTAAGGGTAAACATTTATTATATCAAGTTATACACTATAAAGTAAATGTGAGAATTTGTTGTATCAAGTTATGCACATTAAAATAAGAAAGAGAAGCTATTACATATTATTAAGTTAAGCTTGAGAAAATATTCTTTCATTCTATAAATAGTGAAATAAATAAGTAACAGGAAAGAAATAAGACGTATACGTTCAAGTAATATATTCTTACAAACAATTCTGGGAAGTTGGCAAGTAAACAAATAAAAATACACTTTGATATTGTTTCAAATTAAAAAAAAGAAGAAGTTTATTTATGCAAAGAGCTGCCAATTATGAGAGGAAACACAAGTAAATTTTAAAATCAGAAAACCGACTTAATTAATTGTTGGTGAACACGGTAGCTCAGAGGTCTAGGGGACTTGTGGACAGTAGCCAACTTGGAAATGAAATATTCTAGTCGGTTCAACACGCGATTTCTCCTACTCTAAACCTACCAGAAGATTCATCATTACGGACAATAGCTTCAGTCTTACGTAGTTTATCTGGAAGTAAAGGGGAAAATGTCGATGATTTAAAACTATATCAAGTAATTTGTGGTTATAATTTGTTTGATTGAATTCTGCAAGTGTTATACATAAATTTGCATTTATTTTTACACAGGCTAAAACACAAATTATAATATTGTCGAAAATGATGAAGGAAACATAGTAATAATTACAAAAAATCTTGTTCCTACAAAATCCTAATTTTAAATCGGGCGTATCCCACGCTAACATTAAGTACCCTAACTACAGTAGACTGCAAAAGGCAAGTGTAACCAATAATTAAAAATAGTAGTCTAATATATTGGACGATGTGACATAGTTTGTACGGTATTTTAAGAATCTGCTCCAGTAAAAGAGAAAGCATCCGGTTCCGCCAGTGCTTTTACCCTATAGCCGTATCTGACAGTGCAATTTCTAGCAGATGAGCGCTTTGACGCATTTAAAACAATTTTATAAATCCATCTTATTTAATTGAGTGCTGAAAAAAAACAACAGAATATTCTTTATACAATTGCGGATCCGGCTTGCGATTCACTTTAAATTATACATTTTTTATTGTGTAAAGAAAAAAGTTCAAACTTGGTACTTGAAAAAAATGTCAATTAAGTGACAAATGAAAGAGATTGAAAAAAAATGTGAAACGCAAAATGGATGCGTATTGTGACTGTGGTTAAAATGAGACCTTTCAAACAAATGTATGACAAAAAATAAACGAAATAAATGGTTTTAAATTTATTAACATTGCTCTTACGGATAAAAATCCAAGATGGCCTCCACTACAGCAGGAGAACAAGTCAACTCTTTTGTGGTTTAAAAATCTTATAAAGAATGAATAAGTACTATAGGCCTCGTATGATTATTTCACATTCGATTTGCTTTCAATAAATATGACTGAAAATCCCTGTTTATTCAAAAATTATACTAGGCCTATATAGCACGAGATATAGTAAAAGATCTAAATATGAAAAACTCCATTGTGAAAATCATACAATACGTAATGTTTGACAAGTCAAAATAAGTTCAATATTATTTTGTGACATTATTAAAGTCAAGCGAGCGACCATCCGTTGTGTTGGCTATTTTCGTGAGTTATTCCTCAACCCGCCTTCAGTAGTCTGGCATAGTAAACGTTAAGTTGATCTAGGCCTATTTGTTTTTATTTTTAAGCAATGCATGTTATACAACTTTATGCTACGTTGTCGTCTGAAAATAAAAGCTTCGGTTCACAATCCGTGATGTTGAACCCAAGACGTGGGCGAGAAATACACAGATTGTTGAATACTGCCCACGCACAGATTGAAAACCGACCGATCTGAAGCCAAATCTGCTATGCTATCACGCCGGAGACTCAGCATACACTGGTTGTGGCTACAAAGTAGCGGCAACTTGCAAGATGTACTACGTGTAATGGATTCGAAGAATGTTTACTTACTAAGATAATCGAGTCAGCACTAATCAACAAGTATAGACGAGACTAAACATTGAGCAGGAAATATTTAGCGGAAATGAATACATAGTATCAATAGACACGTTGTTTTATCATGAATGCACTGCCTGAGTTTGCAAAGCGGAATGGTAGGGTCATCAACATTTGGCGGCGGCGTTTTAATGGTTCTGACTTAATCGTGGGTGGCTGTAGTCATAGCCTAAACTAGCTCGGTTGTTTTCGCAGTTGTTTCATGTAGTATCAGAAGTTTTATAAAACTATATTTTACAATTTTTGCTTACATAATGAAGTAATTATTTCAAAAACTGGAACGAAAGAAAGCTGAACGTTCTATACAAAATATACAAAACAATACGCATAGGCCTACTCTTTACTACAAAATGTAACATAACTGTCATATGTAAAGTCAGAATATTTATTCTTGAAATTCAGTAATAAAGAGACTTTAACAATTTATCCTCTTTTAGAAGCGGCTTTAGAAGATAAGTTTGAAAACGTTGCCTTAGATAAAACTCGGCTTAAGCCGTGGAGTTGGTGACCCCAAGACAATGCTTTGCGCTTGTTGGTACTAAATGTTACCTACAAGGAGGAGCATTTCCGTTCCTTGTCTACATCACTATTGCTATGCACTGTGTTCCTGCTACATGTCCAAATACAGAAAACAGTTTCCGGGCACGACTTAAGGCCAATGTCCGACTACCTTTTGGGGGCCCCCAGGCACCTCGTATAAATTATCTTCCTTAAAATGTTTATAATCGTTAGTAATAAATATTCGTCAGTAAAACAAACAATTACTCTCTCGAAACATAACCTGAAATTTTAGTAACTATTACAGTAGTAAAATATGAGACAGTGAACTTTATAGGAATTCTAATTTGTTATAATATTCAGAATGTTTATCATATTTTATACTATTACTACAATTTTATTTATAAATAAAAGAAAACTTTGCCATGTATTAATGAACTATAACAAATAAGATTTTCAAATAAGTCCTGACTTACATTTATATTTTAAAAATACAGATTTCGTAGCAATTTATAGATGTGCATACAAAAATATACGTAACACTATCTTTGTAGCTTAATTCCCAATTTCTTATTTTAGTTGACTCCCGAAGTATTTCTGAAGATTTTAGTAGATGGCCGTGTTATTTTATTTTGACATAGAAGATCAATCTGCGTGTGCTTTGTGTAGAGTAGGTCTATTTATTTAAAGTCCTAAGCCTTTACTTTAACTGCTCTTGAACATGTTTATCTGTGATTTATTTATCTCTGAGTGAATATTCTACACCAATTACTTCAGAAAGTAATGTAGAACAATAATCGATGATTAATTTTACAGAAACTTGTAGAGTACAAAATTAATTATTGACTAAAATTTGAGATTTTTTATGTAGGCCTTATATAATTCATGATTTTACTTTATACTATTCAGTATTGATGTTAAAAGTCTAAATTTAAAAGTAAGGTTCTAAATAAGAATTTACTTTAGCTGAATTTGGTTCAAGCAGTATGGACCCTAAACTCTATAGTGTTTTGTTTTCGAAAAATTACAGATAAAACACTTGCCATATGAATGTGTTTTCTAATTAAACTAAATTTTCTCTTACATTTGTATCACTTTTAATTTGTTTATTGGATATTGAGTAGATATTATAAAAGATTTTATTTGGTTGAAAATACACCTTTCAAACCACCGTAAAAAACATTTGTTTTGAATTAATTTGTTTTGTTTTCTAGTAGTAACGAAGTAGGCCTACTAGCAAAACATCGCATTTGGAAATATAATGCACTAAGAAATAATATTCAACATCCAGTTACCTGTTTATCAAAGCAGCTGATGAGCAGTATATTAAATTGTTTCACAGATTGTTCTTCAACAACCTAAAAGTATCTCTGCTTCCTTAAAAACGCTTCCGGCATAACCAAGACGCAAGTCGTTAGACCTAACCTCAAGTAAACGTTTTGAAAATATCATCCGCTTCGTTACTTTTAGGGTGGACTGAACGCCAAGTAATAGTCGAGGGGTAAAACACACATTCGTCAAGACACTTTCAGTTTTAGAATGCAATTAAAACTCCATACATCATAGTTTTTACCCGTCCCGAGACCAGCTGTGTTTCCTCCTCCCGGAATCAGCTCCTGGTAATATTTCCTTCATCGTCTACTCTTGGGGGAGGACGTTCCTCGTTTTTACTAAAGGGGTGCTCATTTTTTCTTGCTTCGCCAACGACAAATTTGTAATGTTTCAATCATTAGCGAGCACCATATGGTCCAGTTGTGATGTAGACTTCAGCGGTGCTATTAAACCACTTTGAAGACGTTTGCAGCTTGTGTAGATATAATTTAGTTTTTTTACTTTATTTTTGTGTGTGAGTGTTACGTATATATAAGTTAATAAAAATGTTATTATGAAATCTATTTCATTACTGTAGCGAATGTTCCTGATTTGAAAGGCCTATGTTTTGTATTTTTACTATATTAATAATAATAGGCTACATATATTATTAATAATAACCAGGGTGAAGTAAAAGCTTGGAATATAATTTGTATCTCTTTTCTGAGTTAAGATGTTCATGAGCAGTGACTGGAATTACAAGCTCTAAGTCACACACAAACTCTGAAATAATATTCAAGTTCGATTAATTTGAAATCATTAGTATTTGGACTAGAGATCATATTTTTGAAAACGTTTCACCAAATTGTCGGATTTTAGAGTTAAATAAGGCCTTGATACAATACCACCATGATTGCCGGATTTCCAATTAGGCAAGCCGCTTAGAGCCCCAGACGTCAGGGGGCCCCAAAATTGTAAAAAAGGTTACGTTTTCCTTGCACATTTTATTATTGTTCAGAAATATCAAACTAAATTGTATTGCAGTTCAGGTCAACTAACTACAATTCAATGCAGACTTTTAACTCTGTGATGCAGGCTGTAATAAAACAACTACATTCAGACTAGGCTATATGTAAAGGTGGAATACATAAAAAAAATGAAAAAATGTTATGTATAACATTGTTATTACCAAAATGTTAATGAAATTTGTGTCGTTAACATTTTTACGTCTATCGTTTACACCGGTCAATAAATGTTAGTGACATTGCTAATAACCATGTTTTTAACAAAAATGTTAAAAACATTTCTTCGGGTTGTCTGAATAGGAAATAACGAAATTCTATTAGCAATGTTATTGACATGTTAAAACAAATGGAACAAAAAGGATACAGATCCCAACACTTTCAACTCAGTTCTGTTCAGCTATGGCCTCACATGAGGATGTTGCTGTTATAGCCGCATGTATTGTGATAATCGGTGCCGTAAAGAAAATATTTCCTTCCACTCGCAATCGAAAGTACAAGAAATATGCCGCCAAGCGTCATTTGTTGACTGCTTATCTTTGTATTCTTTAATTGTAGAATTCCACAAACATTCATGCTTACGGTATTCTTCGATCAGCTTCATAATTTCCTCCTTTGACAACTCCATTCTTAACTTGGCAAACAATTTAGAGACTATGGAAAATTAAACAAAGCACTACACAACTGCACTCAATCGATCAAGTGTCGAGTGAAACTAACCAATTCGCCTATTCCCACCATTGAGATAATATCCTCTCCTTCAATTAGCAATGTTAAAAAATTCAGTACTAGTACAAAAAAAGTTAATAACATTGTGTTTCTAACATTCTTTGATCTGGACCACTCCCAGAGCGATTGAAATATTTACGTTATTGGCAATGTTATTCACAATGTGATCGCATAATTCACATAGAAAGAAATAACAATGTTTATCGCGATGTTATAAGCAAAAATGTTTCTTACATTTTTAACGTATTGGTGTAAACGGATGCAAATGTTATTAACAATAATGTTATTATCAAATGTTAAAAAGAAATGTTTTAACATTTGAAAGAGCAAACCTTTGAACAATTTTAGAAACTCGTTAGCAAAGTTATCTACGGTGTAAACCCACCTTAATACAAACTGGGGCTCAAAATATGATTCAGACGATGTAACGATCATTTACTTTCATTTACTGGGAAACACATTTACTAAATTATGTGTTTATTGGGTTCAAGTTACAGCAATGTTTTATTAATCTATTACATTGTAAATGTTTAACATATATATTAGGCCTGTGTTAAAAATATATTGTTTTTGCAAATTTATAAATTTAAATCGACTGAGAGTAGTAGAAAGCTACGTGTAAATAATAAAACTTCAGGCATGTTTTCAAACACCCGCGTTTCTGTCAGTAAAATAAATTAAAGCGCGTAACGGAATTGTAATAGTGATCGAAATGAAAAATTCAATTTCGGCCCCTGAGCCCTTCCTATCCGACAATTTCGGTTTTTATTAACAGCATTAAACCCGGCCTGTAACTGTGTGTCCATTTTCCCTTCTGTTTATCCGTGCATAATACAAAGGGACGAAAAGGTGTGCGGGTAAAAAAAACTTGCACTCACAAAAAAGCTGGCTTGTGTTGACATAAAATCGATAAACGTAGCATGTGATGACCATTGCAAACATGCTTCTCGCATTTCCCCTCCCTTTTTATATAACCCCGCCCCCTAACCCCCCTATTGTTTTATTCACACGTGTCATGCAGAAATTGTATCCACACCACTTTAGTTTTACATTAGGGATATTTTTTTATTTATTTATTCTTTTTTTTTAGGATTCAACGAGCCGAGATATTCAACTTTAACATTAAAACCATGCATTAAAAATCACGGAACCCCCTCCTCCCCCTGTCTACCTTCCCCTCAACGATATAGGACTAGCCTATATATTTATTTATATAAACTTCTGTAGTACGTCAGCAGAACATGCGATGAGAGATGGTTGTCTGCTGTTATAAGCGAATTTCCATAGAAAGATGAGCTATGGTGAGCCCTAAGGTCGGGAGTAGTAAATGAGCACCGATCATGGTCCCCAGAACACGTTTTGATGAATCATTAGAAGTTCGCACTATAACGGCCGTATTTTAAGTCCGATTTGGTACACACGTTAGTTGTCTACATCGCTCGGACGAGTTCGTTAGCCAACAAAATCTAATATCAGAAGCACGTTTTTTGACCGCAACGTTTTTTGAGATTATTCGTACTAGAATGAAACTTTTTGGGCTTTATATATATAAAAAAAAAATAATAAATCACATTTTGTTTTTTACGCTACCTTGATCCCCCAAAATCGATCAAAACGTAAAATACCATAAAAGTACCCGGTTCAAACCACGTGGGGGAATGCTTAGGTTTAGGTGCAACAAATTCTACTAATATATTTCGTACACACAGGCAGTTATTCAGCGTCTTCGTGAGTAGATCAATTTCCCAAATAGTTGTTTGAAACCCTTAAACGTATAAACTTAATTTTGTAAATTCGCTCAACTCACGTAAGCGGTTCAGCTGCGTGGTCGAATTGTTTTTATAAAATAGGTCTAAATCAGTAAAACCCCGTAAGCGGTTAGATGTTTGCTTTATTACTATTTTCTTTGGCTTTATGTTAGCCCTTGTTCTTGGATCGGCTCTCATTATCAGTTTATATAGGCCTATCTCCTAGAGATTTATAAATTTGAAACTTCAATACAAAGGCCTAAAGCCAATCACGTTTGTATTCATCGAATGTCAACATTTTTGTATAACTCAAATAAAATGTGAACAGAGAAGATTTTTATTTTTGTCCGAATTTAATTCTGAATTAAACTATACTTTTAAATTAAACTAAAACGTAATGGTAAATGTATATTTTTCGTTGTTACTCAAATACGTTAGGCTACTTCAAATCTTTAAAACTGATTTAAGGCACAATTCAATCCGTGAAAGATTTATATTTTTGTTTAACCATCATTTCATGTCTTCTTATATATTATTTAGTAGGCTACCTAAGTTTCTCATCTCAAAACTTACAGACCAAAACGGATAAAAGTATTTGTTTAAAAATACAAAAACTATGAGGTATCGGAAAACGCTTTTCTTCAATACAATATTTTCAAAGGAGTAAGTAAAATATAAATTTTCCAATTAAGAACAACAATCGTGAACCTTGTTAACATCCAAAGACAGATAGTGGTTGAATGCGGTTGCAATGGCCGCCTCAAGCCGTGCTTTTAATTTATCTGAACTTTGTTTATGATCAAAGTGAAACAAACTAAGTTTAATCTAAGTATATGTCAAGCAAGACACTTAAGCTAACGATTTAACGATAATTGTAAAATGGTGGCGGGTACATTTGGCGGGAACACGGATCTCACATTAGCGACTTATCTCTACTCGGCTACCGGTCCTGGCCTACCTAACCTAACCTAACAAGCTGACCTGAGCTTTACACTTACTCCCGACTGTCTCGGAATTAGGGAATTAATCGATTTCCCGTGTAAGCCAGCGTCATATCGCTTTTAGGGATGGCATTAATTGTGGGATAATGTCGAAAAACACGTTTTATATGTTGCACATGTCGTTTCTACACGCATTCCTTAAGTAAAGGTTAGAATCATGTTTTATTTAATATTGGATTATTTTAAAAAGAAGTATTCCTTTTCTTATCAAAACGTCGACGACTTTTTGAACAATAGGCTATAAGAAGTCGGTTTCATTAAGAGCCTCCGATTAAGCCTAAATGCAGATTAAATCAAATTGTTTCGATTGTTTCAATTTTGATTAATTTATGTAAACAAAATTGCTTTCCCTTTAATTTGATAACTTTAAGAAATTTAAACTTTCCGTGATTACTGTTCCAATGAAGTTGGCTCACCTAAATTCACTTTCACTAAGTAGAAGAACCAGGCCAAATTTAAAAAAGTAAAACTAAAAATCAAAATGTAACTAGAACTAAAAACGTTATAAATTAGATAAAATATTAAATTTGCAATTAAAATTTGTGTGTAAATCCATGGCTACATTTCTATTTCACTAAATGATATAACTTAAGGTATGTAAATCTAACACACCTACTTATGCAAAATAAAACTACGTTATTTTTATTAAACTTAATGAAACGTATATTTTAAAAGTCTCAACGAATATAATAAACTAGGGGAAACCTTCTATACATATTATGTTTTCTTTATAATACACGTGTAGGATTAATAATAACCCCAAAGCTAAGATGGTAAATAATATAAAATGTTCAAATCAAATTATGTTGTATATTTTTTAGCAGTAGTTATAATATAGGTTAAAAAACCAGCAAGGCTCAGGTCTACACTTTAATCAAAACCTAACCTAAAAGTTACAAATACAAATAATTGCTTAAAAGTTTGAAATCAGCTGTTAATGGCAATATTAGAGCAAACAGCTGTTTTACTGTTATTTTATTAAATTGGTTGCTATGGTACTAAATGTAAATACATGTGTTGGCTCATTAGGCTAGGCCTAACCTAAGATTTTTTCCGACTAAATTTATAAATATTGAAATAAAAAATGTTTTTATCAAAATGAATTATAGCCTATGTTACTCAGGGATAGTGTAGCTTTTTATTGGTAAAACTATTTTTTCAATCGGTTCAGTAGTTCCAGAGATTACCCTCTACAAACAAACAAATAAACAATGTTTACCTCTTTATAATATTAGTATAGAAAAGTTTAAGTTTGCACATTATAACTCCCGCAGTATAAACTTCTTTAGATATTCGTTTTTGTAGAAAGAATTAATAAACCTTAAGAAATGAGATCCTTACTTAGGCCTACAAACTGCATTTCATAGTATAAAAGATCCAAGGGGAAATATTCATTAACTAGCGGCTGTTTGACATTAGGAAAACACGAGAATCGATTAAATGTTTGAAAAATAGTTTGTAATACTTGTACAACAAGTCTGCAATGATGGCGGACAAGTGTGACGTCAAGTCGCGGGTAAAATTCCCTTCCAAGTCCATTAAATCAGTATCTTTAACATTACGGGTTTGGCGTGTCTTCTAATCTATAATGGCGTCGGTAACCTTTCATAATGGACATGTTCTATTAGTTAAATTTTACCTCTCAACAGCTCCCAAACTTTTACCAAATCATTAGTCCTTCAGGTTGAATGTGCACGAAGGAAAACAGAAATAATGGATTCTTCAAAAACAAAGTTAAAACTTGATTCCACATTCCTTTTTACCGGATATGTAAGATTAATACCTGTAGGGTATTTTCCAACCTACTCTAGAATTGCGAAATTTGTTAATTTAAGTTTGAGATTTTAGTTTAGAAATATATTTGTTAGATATTAATTCGCTAGATGATATCGCATACCGATTTCCAGAAAAGTAAAATTTCCCTGTTTAGCTAAAGTTAGTCGACGGGGGAGGAGGGAGGGGCGATAATTGTAAGACTTAGTGATGAAAACAAAAAAATAATAATGGGTGGCATGCTTCACTCTCAGATAAGTAATTAATTCAAATATGCAATTGCCGAAATGTCAGGAAATACAAACATTTTAACATACAGTTTTTGTTTTTGAATCAGCATATAGGGCCTAATAAGTTTTAGTTATTCTCCTTGTTGTTTGTTTAACTGTATTACAAATATTTAAATTTAATTTACACTTATTATTTATCTTAAGTAAATTTTACATGTATTTTTCGATAATAGGGTCTGTGCTGTTTATTTTATGCTCTTTTTGAGCGATGAATTTTTATCAGAATAAATAAATAATTAAAATCAAATCATGCAATAGACATTAGTTTTAATTTTGGTATTGTGTGATTTCAAATTGCTGGCTCACTAAGTTTTTTTACAAATAAATACTAAAAATGAAATAGTAGCCTATTAATATTACTATACTAGTAAGCCCCCGTGAAAAATCACAGATTAATTAGATAGGCCTACACATCAGAAATACATCATTTAAAAAAGTACTGTTTAAAAACAACATACTTTATCTAGGCTTACCTAACTATGCTGACGGGGATTTTTAACTCGGTAAATGTGTACAATTATAAGGATTATAAAACTGTAGACCTATTTGTTAAAATTTATATTTCTATACGATATTATATACTTAAAGAAAGAAACAAATATTATCTTTGAACTGCTTTTTATTTCATATTGATCAAATGATTTAGAAGTTATTAAAATATATTATAGTGAAGAAATTAATAATGAATTTGGGTTTGTTTAAGTATTAGTCTACAGATGATGGGTGAAATCAGCTGTTATATTATAAGATATGTTACTCAAGTACATACGCTATGTATGTGAGCGTATGTGAGTACGGACGTAAACTCGCTTTTATATGAGTTAATGAAAATAAAATAAAAAGTTTAATTTTTTTAATATAAAAAAACCTATTTATTTAAGAAACGTACTCAATATTAATAAAATACCTAAGCTTGAGAAACAATAATTTTATAAAACAATATAATTATTTAGATTTTTAATGAAATTATTAAATTCAATACGAAATAAGTATTCTAAGAGTTACAGATGTAGTGTAAAAGCCTAGTAATTCACCATTTAACTAATTTTAAGTCTACTCAAAAAATGTGGAAGAGAAAAAAGGATAAGCTAAAAAGGACAGATTTTATCTATTATATATATATATATATATATATATATAACATTTTACATTCTTCAACAAAACATATATATTTATTTTTAAATATATAAATGTATTAAATGAATGTGCGGGAGTAGGACGATGAAAAACTTCTAAATGTAAAAATCCAAGATAATTCATTCCCCAAGGCAAATGTTTTTAAAACAAAAGTTGAGGCGATTAAAATTTACTGTCTCTTTTGTCACGGTACCTAATGGTCTGCATTTGTCAGAATTATTAAAAACTCAATTAAAAAGTAAATATGAGAAATGAATAAATCTATTATATTATTATTATTAGTTTATTTTATGGCAAATCTATAATAATAAAAATGTAAATGTTCGTTTGTTCAAAATCTAAAATCTTCGTAAGTTCTTCACCGATTGCTTTAAAATGTTCACACAACGTCGCATTCAAGTACAAGCGTGTTTTTATATAGGCTACTTTTTGAAACACTGCTCAATATGTGGACTTAAAAACTCATACACAATTAAATATGTTTACAGTAATCAGTTTTTTCCATTAATAGCTATCCTGAGCCGAGCCTTGTTGGTTCTTTTAACCTTTATTATAAATGCTGTTATAAAATATACGAAATAATTTGATTTGGACATTTAACATTATTTACCATCTTGCCTATGAGATTATTATTAACCCTACACCTTTATTATTAAGAAAACATAACATATATGTGTATGGAAGGTTCCAACGTGGTTGGCGTGTGAAGCACGCAGGAGTCTCCCCTTGTTTAAAAATAAATAGTTTTGGAGGACATTTCATTTAGACAGACTTAGCTGCAGTATTTTTTTACTAATTATTTCCTACGGAAAAGTATAAATAGATTAATATTTCTTACAATATGTAGGGCTATGGTTTTGGTTCCTTAAAAAAGTTAGGTAGTCAATTCAAATAAATAAAAAATTGCTTTTTTATAGAATGTTTTCCTACAGCTATGAGACTTGTAAAAAGTATTTGGGTTCTCTAAACATATTTTCACCCCCCCCCCCCACAGTTTTAAAAAAAGGATGGTTTTGAGAAATATATACCGTATATATTAATTAGCGTTTTTTCGCCTTTTTTCTATTTTAAGGAAAACTATACATTTCGGTCAAATATCAAGAGAGCAAAGTTGTACAGCATACAATTTCCTACAAATTTTATCTTCTTTTGTACTTTTTTTATATTTTGAGCATAAAATATGATTTTGGTGAAAAATGTCAAGAGAGCAACGTTGTTTGTACAACCTAAAATGCCTATAAATTTGGTTTCTACGTTTTTTTCGAATACCGCATAGTTTCAATCCTAGAGGGTGCGAAATACAAGATGTGTAGACTTTTTTTTATCTTGAAAGACATTATTAGTGGGATATATGATAGTTAAAAATGTATAATGGATATATAATCCACCTTATACATTAAAAATGCGTTCTCCAGGTACCGTAGTCAAAATTAAAAACAATATAGAAATGTATTTCACGTCAAAACAATAAAACGCACAACACATTCACAAACACTACACACAGTACTGCGAACGATATTTTTAAATCACATATAAATCACTATGTGGAATTCACAAAATGTAGAGACAAGATTTGTAGGAAATATTATGCTGTACAACTTTGCTTCCTCGATATTTTTCACCAAAATGCATAGTTTTTTCTTAAAATAGAAAAAAGGTGAAGCACGTTAAAATTAATATATTAAATATTTCTCAAAAACCACCTTTTAAGAACTGCGGGGCTGAAAATTAAGAGAATTAAAATATTTAACGTTTTACAGGTTTCATAGCTTTAAGAAAATGTCCTTAAATTTTCCATCATTTGGAGGGACTAGTAGGCCTATATGAAAATTCAGAAAACTAGGAAAACAGGAACAAAGAAAGTATAGGCCTAAAATCAGAACAAAAATTTCGGTACTTATGTATTATACGGAGACCACTAATTTTAAACGTTGCTAGGTTAAGTCAAGTATTGTATAAGTTATGTTTAGAAATTAAAACCCTTTTTTAGTAAACTATGAAATGTTACAAACTTATATTTGTTTACATACTAAGAATAGAGAGTGTAAGTTAGAACCCTTCAGGCTATTTTTTTCTTTTACAGGTTTCATAGATGTAGGAAAATGTTCTTACATTTTCCATAATTTGAAGGGACTAATAGGCCTATATGAAAATTCAGAAAACTAGGAAAACAGGAACAAAGAAAGTATAGGCCTAAAATCAGAACAAAAATTTCGGTACTTACGTAGGTTGCTAGGTTAAGTATTGTATAAGTTATGTTTAGAAATTAAAACCCTTTTTTAGTAAACTATGAAATGTTACAAACTTATATTTGTTTACATACTAAGACTAGAGAGTGTAAATTAGGACCCTTCAGGCTATTTTTTCTTTAGCAACGTTTAAAATTAGTGGCCTCCGTATAATACGTAAGTACCAAATTTTCAATTTTAAATCGACGTAATGTTAAAATTCGATTACTTTAAATGAGCAATTCTTGGATCTTTGTATCTTTGTATCTGACGCGGATCTCGAAAACGGCTCTAACGAATTCAAAGAAATTTTGTATTTAGGTGTAGTTTTGATTTTTAAGTACTCCCATATAGTTGTATTTCGTGTAAAAACGCAATTTTTTGAGAAAATCTATTTAAAAGTTGAAAAATTTTAACATAGGGTCTTATGGGTTGCCATGTTGGTTACAAAATAACAACTAAATAGTAAATAAAGCAATCAAAACAGCTGCTTATAAACAACCCATGAGATTGAGTATTATCCAAAATCAGCTGTTCATTGGATAGTTTTTAATTACTGTTAAAAAACAAACTAATTTATACTGTTTTAGCACGTTAGAATTATAATAAATTGGGCCTGATTTAACAATTTATTATATAAAAAAAAGTAAACTTGGCAAAAATGAATAAATTCTAATAGTCAATTTTGTATTAGCCTATTTTTCAATGAAAGCCTCTCACGTTTCTAAAGCATGTATTTGAGGTTATAATTAATCTTGTAATTACTGTTAATATATTATTTAAGCCTGGTTTTGATAATTTTACTAACCAATGTACAAACGAGCCAAAGATTAACGAGATTCTTTAGCAAATTTTCAAACTGCGAGCGAAGCGAAGAGTCCAGGGGCAGAGCCTCTAGTTAATTTAAATTTAGTAAGTTAATATAAATATTTGAATATAACATTTATTACAAAATATTTTGTTTCAAAACTCTGTTTTCTTTTGATACAATTACGGTACTTTGAACGAGATGCTATTTTCTTATTTACTAAAACTCGTCAACTAATAATAATAACTAAGGAGATGTTTTAAAAGCAATTAATTGCACGATATAACATTCTGTCGTGTAATTTATGTAATATGGAATAAAATAAAGTATTCATCTTTTAATATTGAAGACATTAAAATTCGATTAAAGTATAATATGCTTATTTTAAACGTTGGGGAAAAGATTTTATTTTATTCAATTTTTTTCCGCAAATAAATTGTTGCAAAAAATTTACAAATTATCGTCTACCTATGGATAAGTTCCCACACCAAAAACACCCTTACAAAGAATTAGAAGTAGAACGAGAGATAAAAAATCAAAAGATAAAAGAGCGACATATAGGCTAAACATAACTTTATACATATTCTACTCCAAAAAAAATGAGGGACTCACAATAATCCCTCCCTACCTCTATTATATACGTCATTAAAATATTTCATCTTAGCTTTAACAATTTCAATTGAATCTCGACCATCAATTTAAAAAATGTGTGTTAAAACATTTGAAAAATAATAAACTAATCAAATTTAGTAGTTTTGTAGGATGTGATGTCTTGATTAAGTAAATTAGTCAAATCCTACACTTGAACTAAAAATAGGCAAAGTTTGATAATTTTAAAACATAATTGCTTTGCTAAATATAACAAGGAAAACAAAGACACTAACAGTGAGATTGCATACACAAGTTGCAATAATGTAGTCGCACACTGTAGGTACCGTAGGTGTGAAGCCGTAGACATGCAACAATACACGCCTAACATCGGTACAACATCAAAACACGGTAATTATCTAGAAAAGGTCAGCTCACTACTCCACATACTGCTTCTGTATATTGTAAGGTTTCTGTGCATAACCAACAACATGACATAGATATCGAATGTATGCTATGCGTGTGTTTGTAAGTATGATTTATATGTATATAGGTTATAAACGATTGTAGTAAGATAAAACGTTTAATTTGATTTTTTACTGCTTCAGACTTGGATAAATTGTTTAAAAATTATTTGTATCTTGAAAAAGTATAATTTATTCGGTATGATCTAATTTGTTCAAAATACATTTAGTATTTTGCTTTAAAAATGCTGTAGGCTTAAGCTTAAATCGAACTTTTTATTATTAACTATTACTACGAAACACTAAATAAATAAATGTAGCTTATGTAGAGTATCCTTTTCTGATTTCGAACCTTCTGAACGGATTTTGACCGCGATGTTGAATTTCGAAGAAGAAAAAAACGAATGGTCACAAAAATTGTAATTTTGAATGTTAATTAAATATTTTAAAAAATTGCTTTTACATTGTTTTTAAATAAATGAACCCTAATATAATTTTGAAGTAAAACAAGCACTACATGTGCAATTAAAACAATTATACAGTTAAAAAAAATCAACTTAGCATTTTAATGAATTTATTGTTACCTTTCAATAATTAGGCCTAATTAACTACAGTTAATTTTTAAGTTTTCATAGGGTTAGCAAGAAAAAACGGAACTCCTTATAGTTACAGGATTTGACTTGTCACATGCGGTTTTCTCCGGTGTAGATAAAGGTATCATAAGAGCATTTGACATCTTTATAAAAATTACTCTAACCAGCAACTTAGCCTATATTCCAATAATCAGATCTGAACAAAAAATAAATATTTAATGTTACTGTTGTCCATGGTATCGCATGAAAGAGCTTTAATTAAGGATAACACAACTATATTTTTTAGAATTTTGTAATATCTAGTTTTAATATATTTCACAATTGTTTCAAAACACACACTCATCCTTCTATAACAGAAAGTAATGTAGCTAAAATATTGCGTAGGCCTTTGGTAATAATGCGTAATATCGTTTCAACCGTAACGTCCAACAACTTTGACGCCTTGGTTATTGTTGTTGGTTAGTTCGGTATTTTGAGTACAAGAAGTGATAACTTGTATTGTATTAATAGGTAGGCTATCATTTTAGTAAAACTGTCATAACGGCTGGTAATACGGAACCCTTGCCATGTTTTAGTATTTAAATATTTTACTTTAGTCTATTGCGTAACTGATCTTCACAATTTTTTTTTGGGGGGGGAGTGAAAGACCCTAATAAAAAATGTGCTAGTTTTTACAATTATTAACTTTTAAAATAAACGTTTATTTTTACATGATAGTTTGGAATACTTCTTATAATATGTTTTTTCAATCAATAAACAATGGGCCATCTCGTCGTGGATTCGAATCCGGCTATTTATTGACGTATGACGTTGGATTTGTCTTTGGTTTATGGTTGAAACACCTCTATATTTAACGGGTAACGGCTTCTATAACCACAAAACGAGATGGAAAACGTAAAATGAGACTATTTAAAGCAGAAAGCAAAATCAAAAGCCAGGTTGAAAATTTGATTAGGTGTTTCGAAAACAGAAAAAAAAACAGTATATACTTAAAGGAAATTAAAGAATTTTTCGTATTCTAATTTCCTTATTACGGGTTTCAAACGATTAGGCCGAACGATGTTCAATTCCGCGTGAAAGATTCAAGATACAGTGCGCAGACTCGGATAAGGTCAAGTCGACGTCACGCAGCTACCCGGCCACGATCGAGAAATTATTGTTCTTCAAATAATATAATGATACAAGAACCGACCGTGGCAGACATGTACCTTCTAATGGAAGCCAATGAATGAAGGAGATATGGCGCCACTGGTGACAGCTACGGACAAAGTAAACCCTTGATCGGACCGGTTGTTTTTTAAACAAAATGGCGTCAACAGGATAAAAAATGTCGGTGTCCACCCACTAACAAAGGGACCCGTCTACGATTACACGAGGATCCGATATCGCGTCGAACATAGCTTTGAGATAACATCAAGAAGCCGCTCTCCCCACCTCGCCGTTTCTAAGCCACAAAAACACTCCCTCTTAAATACTTTATTTTATAATTTTATAACATTATTATTTCAGCCTTGTCTCGGAACGGACTAATTACTGCATAGTTTAGATGTTTTACGTTTATTTTGTAATTCGAGGAGTCTTCTTGTCTTGGGAATTTCTTTTATTGGTTGATGACTACAATATATTATGTACTTGAACAAAATAAGTAAACAAAACCAAATAACACATGAAATGGTAACAACTAATTCTCTACACTTATAAAACTGTAATTTAATTAACAATTATTTTCACGATGCATGATAGGCCTGTTCAGATTGATAAAAATTGGCCTATATTGCTCATGAACGGTATCAGATTATGGGGTAATTTCAGTCTCACTTTCAAAGCCTTTCTGCCGCAAAAAAA
>JAGFPH010000029.1:515101-525589 GCA_018207615.1 Philaenus spumarius
CATTAGGAAGTGTAATGTCCATTTCATCGGCGCGTGTCGTGACTAAATTAATCCATACAGCTATTTAATTAACCCATACATAATTTTGTCTTATTTTGTATGTGTGATGCAGCCACCGCATCTAAAATACAATGGGTAAGGTACGTTGCGCGAGATTTCATTCGAATACCCTCACAAAAAGTGCCGAACGGGCCGAAAGAAGTTTTCACTTCAAAAACGAGAGAAGCAGAAGGACGTCGAATGTAGACCTAAAACATGTATGCGTAATATAGTTACCAACATTAATCCATTTAATATTACCCTACGCTTAGAGTCTCCTGTTTTGTATTATTAAATGAGTCAAACATATTCTCTGAAATTATGGATCCTGCGTATTTCTGTCTTAGTATGAAAATTAAAATATGAATGACTATATTGTCGTGAAATCATATTAATTATGCAATTATTAAACGACTTAAAATGTAGATGGCAACTTACCCACGTCAACAATAATTTATTTAAACTAGTAAGTATCGCCGGTAGTCGAAATTCGACCATTTTCTTTGTAAAGTAACGAAATTCAACCTGTATTTCACTTAATTAATTTAAATTATGTTATAAGTATGCAAATTCTTAATTCGTTTCTTGACACATTTTTATATTCATTGCCGTAGCAAACAATTGCATAAAATAACAGATAAATTATCTGATAAGGAAAACCAGCTTAGAAACACAATTTGAGGTTAGGCCTAGTTTATTTTATTTTAGTTGTCTTTACGGCTGTATACAATACACACATCATTTTTTTGTTTCTGCACATCTATGGAACAGAACCTTTTGAATTATATAGGTTCAATAATAAATACTCTTCTTCTATATAATAAATACTAAATAAACGGTACCAGGAACTGGCACATATTTTCTCACAAACATATTTAAATTATTAAACAGATTCACTGAGACTTCATAATTGTATTAAAGTAGGAGAGGTGGAGAGGTGATAATAAAGTAGGAGATTAACTAATAAATATTCTTATTCTTATATAGAGAGAAAACTATTCGATCAATTAATTTCGAAAAAATTTGCACCAAACACGTCAATTAGGCCAGTAGGCCTATAGATGCACGAAAAAAGGTTTTGAAAATTTTTGAAAAACAACATTATTTTCGGCCCCCCCTCCCAAATCAGTTATTATTATTATTATTAGCTAAAAAAGAATGTTTATAAAGATGCGGTTTTCGCATATGGTAGGGTATATTAAGGGCTACAAATAAGCCAAATTTTATCAAAATCGTTAGAGCCGTTTAAAAAAATATATATTAACTGATTTTTTGGGTTTTTTGCCAAAAATAGGGTTGTTTTTTAAAATTTTTCAAAACTTTTTTCGTGCATACAGGCCTAATTTACATGTTTGTTTGGTGCAAATTTGTTCGAAATCGATAGAATAGTTTTCTCTCTAGCTTTGTATACATTACAGACATACAGACAGACATTTTGTAAAAACCACTTTTTTGAACTCAGGGGGTCCCAAGACGGATATTTCCAAAAAAATATCAATATCGATTTTTTGCGATCTCTATACTTTCTCTATACTATAGTATAGTGAGAAAGTAAAAAAGTACTACAAATTTCCATGTTCACGTATTAATATAATGATTTTGATGTTTAATGATTATAAAAACGAAAATACTTAAACAATAGGCCTATAATAGGTCAACCATTCTTTTCTTACTTATAATTCTGTCAAATTATTTTATTAACAAATAAATGAATCACAAGTTCATAAAATAATTAAATAATTATACTTATTAGTAGACCGTCCACAACCTAATAATAATAATAATAATATTTATTTCTTCACCAAAAAAATACAAAATAATAATAATATTGAATGCAATAATAATACAATAAAAATACAAGACAGGTAAATTAACACATACTACACTTAACTTGATAAAAGAACAAAACAATGATTTTCTTTACATTCAGATTAAATTTAAGTGAAGAATAGGTAATCCTTAGGCACATGTGCCTGAGTAGGATTTACCATCATAATTCTTTAATCTTATTACTATAGGAAAAAGAAAGAAAGAGATCAGCCATAGTGCCATAATCATTCAAAATATATACAAATGCAAAGGATGCCTTGAAAATAAAACTAACCTAAAACAAAAATTGGATAAAGAACAGAATTTTACACTTACAAACACACAAACTTAGGACACCACCCAATCTACACTCACACATACATAACACATATATTTCAGAACAACATCAACTGGTTCCCACTGCCTCACCTCAAAACTAATTCAATATTTTCCACTGAATTCAGCCATAATTTAACAGATTTAGAAAACTGGGATTAATTATACATTATAAATTTATTTAAATCTATAAAATATAAAGTTTTTATACAAATTATATCTGCTAGGATCCATCAAATAGAGTACTGAAATAGGTCTCGATAATGGAGGAATTCCGAAACGCGTCGACAAACTTTAGTGTCGACTAGGATTGAAAGTCGACGTTACGTGAAAGTGTTACGTTAGGATTGGCAGAAAATTGTACTAAAACTTATAAAATATAACCTACAATATCCTTGTCTAAAATGCAGTAGGTATGTACTCTGTTAACAAAACAAGAGAAGTTAAAATTGAAAAGCCCAGCTGGATGGATTTAACTGCAAGTAACTTGCTGTTATATAAGATAATAAAAATGTTTAATGAAAATTTTAATTATCTGTTGCCACAATTAAACAATGAAGTAGTAATGGGTCTAGTAACTCTAATAAAGCTGTACATTAAAATTCCTGAAATGAAGTTACAAGCAGGAGTGCGGGGAGAGGGGAAGGGGAGAACTCCTTGGGGATCGTGATATCATATCGCGTTAATGAAAACTGAGGCTGTCATAAGTAATTTCTTGGGTAAAAGTTTGTATTGTCAATTGGGGTAGGGGGAGGTGGATGGGGGCAGAGACGGGCTGTACGCTAATAGGGTCGAAAGTTGATGGATGGACGAGTTAATGTCATACAGACTTTTAGTATCACCGTTAAGTAAGTAGGCCTATCCTACCTCCCTTCCCGTGCTGAATCAAATCCGAAAGTTTGCTGGAAAAATAATGCATTATTGAAAAGTTTTGCAGCCTTAGTTTGAGAGTGTTGTTATAATGTTTTGTTTTGTAATTAATGGCGTCTTTACATTCTGATTTTAAACATAAAAACTAAATAACCTTTTCGATTAGGCTAATAATAATAAGTATACACTACAGATTGTTATAAATAATAAATGCTAGAATCGAGAGGTGTTTCCACGAATCGGAGTTGGCGACTGTGCCGTTGAAATGCTTTTAATTTTATTATTAAATATATACTTTGTGAGAATTTGTAAAAGTGTTACCGTATTTTACAACACTTAAAGCAAACAACAATCATAATAAATCCTAAACATTATTACACGATAAATGAGATTTAAAACAAGTAAACTATTTTAACACAACTTATAAAATGAGGAAGCACAATGTCCATTTCAGAGGCATTACCAAGTATAGTATTTTAACACAACTTACGAAATGAGGAAACACAAGGTCCATTTCAGAGGTATTACCAAGTAAAATATTTTAACACAACTTACAAAATGAGGAAGCACAATGTCCATTTCAGAGGTATTTCCAAGTAAACTATTTCAAAACAGCTTACGAAATGAGGAAGCACAATGTCCATTGCATTGGTAGCATGCGTGTATTTTATATCGTGATTCGATTCTGGTACGGTACGGTACGCGAGATTTCATTCGAATACCCACGCAAAAATTGCCGAACGGGCTATAGGCTAAAATGTTTTCAGTTCAAAAAGTAATGGTCTCAATCAGTTTGAGTACAATTTTCCGCCAATCCTAGCTCAACCTTTTTATTTGAGTTCGTCGACGCGTTTCGGAGTTCGTCCATTCTCGAGACCCACTTCAATAAGTTACTCTTAAGCTGAGCAGAACTCTTAAGTGAGTGCTGAAGTAGGTCTCGAGAATGGAGGAACTCCGAAACGCGTCGACGAACTGAAATAAAAGGGTTAAGCTAGGATTGGCGGAAAATTGTACTCAAACTGATCGAATTTATCCTAGCAGATATAATTTGTATAATCATTTTAATGGTCTCAATTCTGGAAAAATTGTAAACGACATAGTTTTAAGATCTACTTTTTTAATATCTATAAAATAGAAGCAACTATAAAACTCCTAACCTTAAAATGTATTTGTTTATACTTGTCTTTTTGTACACGGGTTTGAAGGAAGGTCGGATGACTTTTTTGTAATCCTGTTCCATGTGTCTGGATGTTTAGGATTGAATAAACGAGGTTTGGTTTGAAAGAGAAGGCCCTACTTCAGTTATCATAGAATAGTTGTCAGCTATTAGACCTGTATTTAACACAGAATCTGTAATATGTTGACTGGTTAATATCGTATTGAATTACAGATTAATACTAGGTAATTTTACATTATTTAAACATATATACTAGGCCTACACATGCCATGCTTTAAATACACTGAAAATACTACACCAACGTATTCCCAGAGTTTTTATTTATTAAACCACCCTACCGTTTTATCTATCACGGGCCAATCGTAATTTTCACGCAGACTGGAACCTTTTTTCTCATTGGTCGAGAAAATTGTTTTTATACTTGAACATAAGTCCAATAGGCTTTCCGTTCATTGAGCCCGATGCTAAGGGCTTATTGTATAATAGCAATAATACGATGAGTCGATCCCCCCTTGCATAATATGAGATGAAAAAATGTTCCCCGTCTCTCCTTCCCTTAATCCGCCATTATTGCTCCGGTTAATATCCCCTTCACACTTCTAACTTCTCCGTAACCTGCTGAATCCACTCGATTCGATTCTAATTAAATTCTTTCTTTTTTAAAATTTTTGTTCGAGCGTTAAAGTGAAGTAACTATGGCTGTAATGCGACAACTACGGACTCGTCCCAGTGTATTGGATGCTAACTTCTTTGTTACATAATTGAGATTTTAGAAATGAATTTGAAAAAATCATGAATATATTTTTTTTTTTTTTATACATTTTGTAGACAGTAGACGATACGCAATGACATCCTTTATTTTATATAAAATCTAAAGTTATGTGTAACTTATTTTAATTTTGGATAACAATTTGGTCAAACATTGTGAAACACTTCTAATCGTAATATTCTTTAAAACACTGTAGGCCTTCAATTTGTGCGCTTTTATGTAAACTTTCCAAACATTTACTAAGAGTAGAATTTCGAGGAAATAAAATGCCTTGGCCTTTCAAAGTTAACATTTCATCTACACTTATACCTTGATTACATAGGGAGTGCAGCTGAAGGAAGGGTCAACCCACTCACACACAAGCGCAGGGGATTAGGACCAAGCCACTAGCATTAGTCATCAAGTGGATTTTATCAAATTGTCAGTTACGTTATTAGACATTTTTTATTTCTATCTTGAATAAATTTGGATTCAGCACAAAATTATATATAAAAACTAGTGGACCCGGCAATGGCGTGTCTTCTAATCTATAATGGCGTCGGTAACCTTTCATAATGGACATGTTCTATTAGTTAAATTTTACCTCTCAACAGCTCCCAAACTTTTACCAAATCATTAGTCCTTCAAATTGAATGTGCACGAAGGAAAACAGAAATAATGGATTCTTCATAAACAAAGTTATCACTTGATTTCACATTCCTTTTTACCGGATATGTAAGATTAATACCTGTAGGGTATTTTCCAACCTACTCTAGAATTGCGAAATATGTGAAATATGTGTTGGATATTCATTCGATCGACGTCGCATACCTATCTCGAGAAGAGTCGAATTTCACTTTTTAGCAAAAGTTAGTCGACGGTGAAGGAGGGACGGGGCGATAAATGTTGATGTCGGTAGTCACAAACTGACTTTTAACAATTTACGATAAACTAAAAAAAATTAATCCTATTGTTTATTGTAGGATTTAGTGATGAAAACAAAAGTTACTAGGTACCTGTAACTTAAAATAATAATAGGTGGCACGCTTTACTCTCGGATAACCCTAATTAATTCAAACTAGTGGACCCGGCAATGCTTCGCTATTGCTTGATTTACCTAACCTAAAATTATATTCAGTTTTTGATCCAAATCAGTTGTTGATCAAAATCAGCTGTTTTAAGCTTTTCATACGAACAGCTGTTTTTTTGTGCCCCTGATACAATCAAAAGAAATCTTTCTTCTTCTTCCTTAAGATTGACCTTCCATAAGATTAACATTGAAACTTTGAGGGCCACTGGGGCGTATCCCTGAGGACCGATGTAAATTATAATAGGATTCTGCTCATCTACAGGACACTACCTTTCTAACGGTATGCGCGAATTTCTCCTATGATGCACACAAGCTGAGAAAAAAGGACGACAAGTTTTGTGCTTGCCTATTAATATATAGATAATAATACAACGTTAATTATTACTCTGGAGTTTTGACTGTTTGCAAGCACTCTTTTTTCTAAAAGGTCTAGTAACAATCCAAAAGTGTTCTATAGATTTTTTTATACAAAAAGGCCCACATAGTTCATATATGCAACGAAAAAATTTATTGACGTGAAATTGTAATAAAAGTTATTAACTGAGGGAGCCAAAACGTTTCAGTAACGGGCGGGGTCCAACTTTAGACAAGTTTTGTAATTTAGTTCTAAATATAAGTGTTCAACATCAATATAAAAAATGTTTTCAGAAACTCCAGTTTTTAAGTTCCTACTGCAAGACAGCTAACAAAAGTAAGCCTATTTTTAAACATTATTCAGGAATGTATATTTTCCCAAAAATTAAATTTTATTATTACAAATTGTAGAACTATACACTTGAAAACACGATAAAACACAATTTTATAAACTCATTTCACTTAATAAAATTATATTAAACATTATACTCATGCAAAATAAAACAGTGTAGGAGGATACGATCAGAGTCACGAAAGCTTAAAACAATTAGCCTACTTTAGATTTTGACTGAAATTTTCTCATAAATAAGAAACTAAATCCATTCAATAGCTCTTCTGCATAGAATTTTCTTTAAAATTACTCGGTTAATAAAATCCGAAAATTGAGTAAATTGAACGACAAATATAAATTAGAATAAATACAGCAGCTTGAGTGCAAACTGCCCCTAATTATCTGAAAATAATATCCTATCAATAGAAATACAGATCAAAATAGGTAATTATTTCCTCATGTGATTAGGCTACAATTAATATTCCAATTTATAGAAATCGTTAATTTTTTTAAATTTTTAACGCGACTTTATTTGACATCGGGTTGATTTGTTAAAATTTGAAGTCCTTCTTAGCCTCAATAAGAGCCAATTTAAAAGAAACTTGATATGTTACTATTTAGTTAATTATTGAAAAGAAAATAATCTAAATTGATTGAATATTTTAAAAGCTCCGTTCCATGTACAGTTTCAACTTATCAACACCAACGAATTGAATTATACATTTGGACACATTTATAGATTGTAATATATCCGATTAGAGAGTGTGACATGAACGCATCAAGGGTAAGATATTATTTCATGCATACGTGAGCATAACTCAATTGAAAATGCATGTATGTAAATGGTATGACGGGAAGTAAAATGCTTTTAATCCTAAATAATGAATTGCAAAATGAAATACTAAAGCAGAGGTTTTAAAATTTGCATCGACCGTGTCAATTAAGGCAACCCGGGCAGAAGCTTCGGAAAAAGTTTTAAATATGCCCCTCCCTTCTCTTGATCGCGTCATGTTGCTATGGTAATTGCTAATCGGAGCATAGAATCCCGAGCTTTTGGACCTTCTCTCTCGCTCTAGGAGGCAGTGTAGCCGAGTAGTATATTAACGTAGTGTGTCTAAATTTAATAAACGTAATTGCTTTGTTTTTTCTTTAATAACTTTGCTTCGAGTACGGCCATTTGTAAACACAAATTCCTAATTCTTGTCGGTGTTTCTTGTAGTGAAAATATTTCAGGCTACGCTGCACTTTCACCAAGTTAAACCTATTATTATACCTATAAGAATAATTAATTTCCTTCCTGGAAATATTTCCTGTTGTTATTAATAACTCATTTGAGAACAAAATAGGTGACAGCTATATTTTTATAGTTTTAGGTGACGGATATTTACCATTTTTATGTGTTATAAATAAACAGTTGACAGATTTGTTTAGTTCTTTATAATTTAATAATATAGGCCTACAATTTACGGTGATACAGAAGTAAATAAACTGAAGAAGTACGGGTCTCACGAACCAACTTTCCGTGATGCCAGTTATTCTTGCTTCAATCATCTTGCTTATCAACCTAAGAAAAAAATGATACTTTGAAATGGTCCCTTGCATCTGATTGAACCACTCTTGTACCGAGTTGATTGCAGTGTCCAGGATTACGAAATAAAATGTTGTTTTAAACTTCTATTTTACATTTTGTACTGGATCTTTTGCTTCATATCAAAATTTTCTTGTCTTTTTTTCAATCATTTTGGCGTTGAATCTGCTTCAAATGAGGCTGTAATATCAAGCTCTTCTGCAGTTTCCCTAGCATCTACCAACATCTTCTTAAAACCAACATCGCTTCTTGATTTTTCAAGGAATTGTTTTTGTTTTTCGAAGCTACTTTGTAGCAGAAGATAAATCAAATTCCTTTGTCTGAAGTAGCTTGCTGGTTAAATTAACTTCGTACAAAATGTTTTAACACACTACATTAGATGCCACAAACGAAAATGTTACAATTTGCTTGGCAAGTCCTTCAGCTTCAATTCTTGAAACATTGCCACAATTTCCAGTTAGCTTGTTATTTTCCACAATATCAATGAGAGCATCATGCACTTGACTTAACTTAATTTTAAACCAAGTGTGTTTAATCTTTAATTATGCAAGTATTTCACGGTTATTTGTTCTTTTAAAAAAATGTCTTCCTCAGACGCCCCTCAGTTAAGGCGCCCTAGGCTATCGCCTAGTTCGCCTATACGGTCACGCCGGCCTTGACCTAACTAAGGTAAAAAAGGTTAATTTAACAAAACTTGGTATTCAAAAAATTATTTAAAACAGAAGTAAATGATCATATACATATATTTTGACTGAATAATAATTAAATACAGTGTAATTTACTGACTGCAACCCATTTGACCGTGCAAATAGTAAACCACTAAACGTCAGTCTGATTACGTGAAATAATTATTAATTCGCAACAAACACAATTTGATATTGATTTTAGTAGTCGATAAAATTGCTTACCAAAGTAAACATAATTTTGAAACAATCCAATTATAACCTAGTTGAATTTATCTTATCTGCAACGCAAAATACGCCTTCATAATATCAGTTGCGGTACCAATGAGAGATGATTACCGATATCATCGCCATGGTGTCCGTTTATCTATCATCGCAGCCCACCAAATCAGAGCGATATATTAAATAAACAAATTAATTACAATGGCAGTGGTCCGCGTACATTATTGAGTGTTCAATGGCCGGTTTAAAAATCGTTTTGCGGGCAGACCGCGGCCAGAGCGACCCTAGCGGTAATTAACGCGAATTATTGGCCACGACCCCCTTTACGGCGACCATAACTCAAACCGCAGCTGTATAGAGTATAGAGAACCAAATTGTATAGAACGGTTGCTTACTTCAGGAATGTTTACATTTTATTGAGCGATCGATGAACAAAATAATTTCAATAAGAAAAAGAGTTATAACTTGTGTGTCTTATTTAATGTATACGTTGAATGATCACACCTTACCTGGAATATGGAATCACAATTATATACAGGATTTTAAAATAATTTACTATTTACAGTAGTTAAATATTTTATAAGCTATTAAATTTTAAGTTTCTCTCATACAAATTTAAATTTATTACTATATTTGTTTGTTTAGTTTCTATTTTGTATGAATCATTTTTTATTTTAAGTTGTTATTTTTGTTTCAAATCTTTGCTCGTGCAGAGGTAAACATTATATTTATTTAAAGTAATTTCATCCTAAATTTATTTAAAAAGGATTATTGATGTTTTGGGGTTATACGGATTAAAATAATGTTAATTTTCCGTCAGAATTTAATTACATCGTTTCTTTAAACGTACGTTTACAGTATTTATCTAATAATGAAAGATAGAACAGAGAATTAGTTGGAAAGATATTGGCAACGTTTCGTAAATTAAACAAAAGGAATAATGAGCTGAGTTGCTTTTATTTTTCAAAAATAAGAGAATTAATTGTATTTTCCTGTTTTCCACGAACGTTCAAGACTTCCTCCGCAGGCCTGTATTTCTGTATCTAATGAAAACGATTGTGATAAATAATTTAAATTTTTCGTTTATTATATTCGCTGACCGAACTTATTATGTTATTTCTTGAGTGTTTGGTAACAGCATCGTGACCCAAACAAAATTTAAGGGATAGGCTATATTTTGCAATCAATGCGATATTTTATGGAACATCTGGAAAATCTGTTTCATTTAAACTATTTAAATA
>JAGFPH010000029.1:534268-549415 GCA_018207615.1 Philaenus spumarius
ACTCAACTTCAGAAGATAAAATACATTATTGATGATTGTAGTTGTTAACAAAGTACAATCTACGCTAGGTTTTGTATATTATATTTATGTTACTAACGTACGTACTTAGGCCTACTAACGTACATTCGCTTTTATAGGAGTTAATAGTTGAACATGTTTAGTATTGGTATAGTAATCAGCTGTTTGCTCTAATATTTTCATTTACAGCTGATTACAAAATTTGAAACAATTGTTTGTATTTCTAACTTTTTAGGTTAAGCTTTTGTTTAAGTGTAGACCTGTGCCTTGCTGGTTCTTTTAACCTTTTTACAACTGCTGTTATAAATTAGACGAAATAATTTGATTTTAACACTAAACATTATTTACAATATTTTCTTTGAGGTTATTATTAATCCTTCACCTTTATTATAAAGAAAAAATAACATATGTGTATAGAAGGTCCCAACAGGGTTGGCGTGCGGAGCACGCAGTGGTCTCCGCTATTTCTAAATAATTTCTAAATAGTTCTAAGAAATAATTTTGCTCTTTTAAACTAAATTCATTGTAGTTTATTATTTTCAAAGCCGATTAAAAGAGATCACACCCAGACATGTATTACTACAATTATTGTAAATATTTTTCTAGGTATTTGCAACGTTATATTTCTGGAGCCGCAGCTGATTTTAATCCTAAGATATCCATTCAGATTCTGTAGCGCCCATTATTACCACACCCTGAGCAACTTCACCTGAAGCCATCCCCTTTCTTGTTCTTCGCGTATCTCATTTCACGGTTTTGTAAATTCTTGTGTCGCAATAAATCTTACAGTGTAGTTTCTTTGATAAAATAAACCACCAACTATTTAAATTGATTCACTGTTTTCCGAGTAAAAATCATGTTAAGTGAAAATAGAACAAAGCCATGTTATCTGTGTGAATAAATTACAACAAATCTATGTTGTTGCAAATCTATATTTTAGGTCTTATTGGTATAACATTAGGTGAGTAAACCATTTGTACTTGAAAACCAATGTTCCATACAAACACCTACCTAAACACTACAAAATAATAGTCAAATAGAGGTTGTCATTCTAACACTAAGTAAAACCTTTAGTGTTGTTACATTTTATTTCATAAACAGTAGGTTACGGAGAACTCAGCTGTAATTGAACATCAAATCAATCTATTCCTCATTAAGTTTACTAACAATATAGATACTAAGTTGATGGACATATCTGGAATAGTTTTAGGTTATTACACAGATAGTGGCAAGTAATAACCTCTTTGTAAATATTGCGGCAATTCTGTTTCGAGTGGGAAAGCAAGATAGAGTCCGTGAACATTAATAAAATACTAAATTTAAAACGAATGTTTATAGTCAAGTATCACTAAAATAATAATACATTAGCAATTTTCTATAAGCGATTAGTTTGACGATAAAATATCATGAAATACCAATAAAATAAATGTTTGACAGATTGAGTTCAAACATGGCGTGAAGTTTAACAAGTTCACTGCTACGTAAATTTCGTATTTCCTACGTATTTACATGTGCGTCCGTAGCACATAGGCTGAAAGCACGCAATGCTCTGTGTATTGAAAATTCTCCCAATACGGGGGTTGGCGTGCGAACCACGCAATTCACTGTGTATTGAAAATATTGCCAATATGCGGGTTGGCGTGCGAAGCACGCAATAAATTGTGTATTGAAAATACTCCCATACGGGGGTTGGTGTGCGAAGCAAGCAATGCACTGTGAGTCGGCCGTTTCTCATAATGTTCAGTGTCAAGCTCACATGTGCGTCCTTAGCAGTGAACGTGTTAGCCTAACAATGATCGGTCTCAAGAGATTAAGCGATTATCCAATCATGCGTTTAAAAATGGCGGATGTTTGAAAATTTCAAACCTAATTTTATCTAAAACCCGTACATTTTAACAAAAAAAGTCGACACCTTTTTCGTAGCCATTTTGATTCGATAAAATTGCTTATTTTTCTGGAGACATATCATTGTTAGCTTAAACTTCATGCCAAGTTTGAACTCAATCAATCAAATATTTCTCTAGATATGAATTATTTTGTAAAAAGTCAAAATGGAGGCTATCTGGAAAACGAAGCGTTTTATTTCTCATGTTTATAGGAAGTTTTTATTTATTTTACTTTCTCACTATATTATAGAATAGAGAAAGTATTAGTCATCACAAAAAAAAAAATCAATGTTGTGATGTTTGAGGAAATATCCGTTTTGGGACCCCCTGAGTTCAAAAAAGTGTTTTTTCAAAATATCTGTCTGTATGTATACAAAGCTAGAGAGAAAACTATTCGATCGATTTTGAACAAATTTGCACCAAACATGTCAATTAAGCCTATAGGCCTATATATAGATGCTCGAAAAAAGATTTTGAACATTTTTGAAAAACAAACCCTCTTTTTGGCAAAAAACCCCAAAAAATCAGTTATTATTTTAAAAAAAAAAAACGGCTCTAACGATTTTGATAAAATTTGGCTTATTTGTAGCTCTTAATGTACCCTACCATATGCAAAAAACCGTATCTTTCTAAAAATTCTCGTTTAGCTAATAATAATAATAGATTTTTGAGTTTTTTTTTGCCAAAAAGAGGATTGTTTTTCAAAATTTTTAAACCCTTTTTTCGTGCATCTATACAGGCCTAATTGACATGTTTGGTGCAAATTTGTTCGAAATCGATCGAATAGTTTTAATAATAATAATATTTATTAGTTTCTCTCCTACTTTAATGTATCCACTCTCCTACTTTAATACATTTATGAAGTCACAGTGAATCTGTTTGATAATTTGATTTCGTATGTTTGTGAGAAAGTATGTGCCATTTTCTGGTACCGTTTATTTGTATGTAAGGAACCCACTCCAGAAGTTTGGCGTTATATTTAAGAAACACCCAGTATATTAGTATGCATTACTCACACCAGATATAAATCTAACGTACCGTAAACACCCCATCCTAGTCGCAACTAACCTCACTACATAAATAAATTATGACAATTTATATATGGTGTTAGTTTCATTAGGGTATTAGGGACATATGGTACTGCGACCTGGTGCTAAATATCAGCTCCAGGGTATTGATACTTGAGGGGATCTTCCCTATTAGGCGACTATCATCTGCATCCCTGTTACCACCCCTAAAGAGATATTTATCATGCATTCATTGTGTCGGTTGCAATAAGTGAATAAAAATGTCGAAGGATTTATCACACGCGGCGTTTTAATTTCACTTAATAACAGCATAAACTGTAATGTTGTTATTTTATAGCAGACTAAAAATTAATGATCGTATCGCTATAACAATAAAAGGTGGGACTTTATCATAGACTTAAACAAGTATGACGTGTGGTAAAACGTTCTTATAAATTGTTTCTAGAATATTTGTGATGCTAGTTTTGCCCCGCAACATTTAATTAATTTTTGCCTAGTCTTTTTATAAAAACAAATTTTACAAATTTTTGGTTTATAGTAGTTGATGCAATAATTATAATTGTTTAATATTAGGTTCCATTAATTTTTCAACCAATTGGCTTAGCACTAAATTAAATTACAGCTTAATCCTAAGATATATCTCATTAAAACATGTATATAATTACTCACAATATTACTCAATTTTGTGAACTGAATAGGAAAAATTGTTTGAAATAGTTTGTTTGATGGTTACTAAAATAGTTATAATAATACATAACTTCACAATCACCATAATCTCAAAAAAATTATTGTGTATAGAATCAGCTGCACGCGTATCAGTTGGTGTTTCTTGAAAAGATTCTAAAGAAACTTTACCATTTCGAGATTATTTACACGCCTTGCTCTGAAATCTAAAAACTACTCTTCATTTTTTTAAATTAAATGCCGTGGTAGTTACTAATAAAACATTTGTTAGAATACAATTGTTTATAGTTACGAGATTCTAAGAATGTTACTAAACGTACATGGCTAAATATATAATGAACTAAACACATTTCCAAGCACAGTTCTTCTTGTAAGCAATTTCTAAATTAAAATGAAGAGTGTTTATTTCATAACATCCATGTAATAAAAGACTGTTTGATAAGTCTAGTGTTAACCGTGTAGGTTGCATGATACTTCTACTAGTAGTTAACACTATTAGCACCATATTAAAGTCAGTAATAAAAATAATTAATGTAAAGCCATAAAAACCAGAACTTCATGAAGAGAGAAGGTCATATTGCAAAGCTTAACCACTGTTTGTGTATTAAAACAGAATAACTTGTTAGTAAACCTGCTTCAGTTATTTTGTATTGCCTTTGTCATCTTTGCTTTAGTAAATTTGATTTCTTTAAGGATATTTGTAAAAGTCTTCTTGTATAACGTGTATAATAAGATTTTTATTTGTTACAGACTCGAAAGATTCAGGGACTGGCGAAAGCGAAGACGGAGACAGAGGTGGACATCAAAGACTGGAGTTGGACAGGCCGGGAGCCGACGGTAGTAGCGAATGGAGCGGGTCGAGACCGGACTCTCCAGAGTGTCTGCAGCATTTCCTTCACCCTGCCTACCATTCTTCACCACCTCCTACGGCCCCGGGCAGCAGCGGAGCGGCGAAACCTAGAATATGGTCTTTAGCGGATATGGCGAGTAAAGAACCTGACCGCGGGAGGCTAGTGTCTCCTCTGGCGCGCGGTGGCCTTCATCCTCTTCATCCTGCTAGTTACCCACATGACTTTTACCGCAGTTTTTACCCTCACCTACCGGCACCTAGTTCGGATGCGGCGTTATTGGACGTCCGTTATTCCCGTTCGTTCGCCGCCGGAACTACGGGGCCCCTGTCCTCGGTCGCCGCTGTCGTCGCTGCCGCGGCAGCAGCGTCTTCCGGTACGGGGAACAACACGACACCGTTCGGCTTGGCCGTGACGACGGGTGCATCGTCCGCATCATCCTCGGCTTCTTCCGTCTCCGAACACACTCCGAACAAATCTACAGATACGGCACAGCGAGCCTGACCGATAACTGCTCGTCCAAATTTGACTCTTCGGTGAGAAACGTGCGCGAGTGTTCAGGACAAAAATAAGAACTTAATCCCACGTGCCCTTGGCAGTACATTCCTTCGGACATTAAAATGGAATGTTCATGACATGAATTTTACTTTGCGTGAAAACCAAACAATACGTAGATACGAAATGTTATTGGACGTTTAAAACAGATTTGGAAAATTTATATTATTTAATCATTGACTTAATTATTTACATTTTCCATGTTTTAAAATGTCTTATATTTGCATGCAATACAAGAAACAACTAATACAAAAGTTTTCAAATCGACGTTCATAAACTTTTCGTTTACTTTTGTACAAGACTTATAATTATTTCATGCAGAAGAGTTCCAATACCTTGTTTGTAATATAACGGGAATTTACCATTAAAGTATGGCAACTTTGGATTTGAAAGGAAAAACAAACCAACCTTGACCTAAACTTAAAATTTAATCATTACGAAGTTTCGAGTGTGCTGGACAATAATTCAGAATTATTATTTAAAAAACACTTATAAATGTGATTAATTTGTTGTTTACTTAATACTTGTTTGTGATACACTTTTAAAAAATTAAAATTTAGTAAATAAAAATGTTCTTGTGTAAAATATTACGTAATAGACTGTATTAAATTTGTACAGAGCGAAATATAAATGTAAATGTGATATATTCAGTTTTAGTATTTAAGCAAATGTAAGTGTATGTATCCGACTTCGCCTCTTCACTAAATCTGTTCTTTGTTTACTTCATTTTTGAAATGCAAGAATTATTTTTAAAGTTTATTTTTCTCTATTTAAGACAGGTATTTATTTGATATATTTTGTATATTTTTTTTTATCAAGCCATGATTAATTCTACCTCATAGATCAGCCATACTAAGTGGAAGAAAAGCATTACATGATGTTAGTGATAAGATGTTATTGTTTTTAGAAAACGAAACAAAAAACAGTACTTATAAAAATTGAGGTTCAATTTATTGGTATTTTCTTTAATTCAAATGCAACGATTGGAGGGCCTTTAAGAGAAAAGTTTGTACTATATTGGGCATTGATACATTTTCATGTATTCTATAGTTAACATCGTAAACTATTGATTTACGACGTCAATCATTTATTTTCTTTCGTTCGTAATTATTTAATCAATTCAAACTGTTATTTAAAAAATATCTCATCACATGTTATTACAGGGAAATTATTAATTATTATTAGCTTGTTATAATTATAGTAAGATTGACAAATGTAATTGTTAAGATTCTATATTTTTTAAATATTCATTATAAAATGAAAAGTTTTCTTAATTTTATTGTTCTGCTTTTAAGTTTCGAAAGTTTTATAAACCATTAACTTTAAAATTAAATGTACACTTTTATGTAATAAAAAACAATTAATACCAGAAAAATACCAGTGTGTTGGTTTTAAAACTATAGAGGTTTGGTTTTAACACCCAGAAGTATTTAAAAAGTCACACTGGAACATTACCTACTGTTCGTATCTTCATTGTTACAAAGTTAATGGTAAAATCTAAAATTCCAAATTTAACTTTATCTAAGTGTTGTAAATTGTATTCATAATTTCACTTGATTTGCTTTGAAAGTTTTTAATGAAGATGTAAATTATTGAGTACGGACGAAACTAGTCACAACTTGGTACAGTGTACCTAAAGTAGTTCACCAGTATTGTAGTGAGTTTCATGTCACTATCAACAAAAATATTATTTGTTTTTTAATTAAAATGTTCTTCTAATTCAATACAACGTTGTCAATTTAAATCGCTTTATTTATTGCTTTTGTTTTATTCAAAGGAAATGTTATTTAAATGGTTTTACATTTCTTTATTCAACAGCTCTGTGTTCATGTTAAGGAACTCAGTTTGTAGTGTAGAAACATACAATCATGTTGGCAAAGCACTTACAATGTAGATAGCGAGCCTACAGTGAGCCGTACACTTCATGTATATTTATGTAAAATGTAGATTATAGAGACTTTACGATATTACAAATAAATCAAAGTATTTGTTATAAAAATTTACTTCTGTTGTTTTCATTCACAGTGTAACCTTGATGAAAGTTAATGTTTCAAAACTATATGAAAGAGGTACGTTAGCTGATGGTATTGTGCTGAAAGTATAAAGTTCCAATTCAACTACTGACTATGGACTATGGCCCTGTCTTAATCTACTGATCCTACCAGTATATTCTCAATGTGAAAACGCCAAGCAGAGAAATAAGACATTATATTAAATGAAATAAATAAAAGAAATAACTATACCTCTGCTATTTAGTCCGTTGTGCGTCTTCGGACTATATATCGTAACTCATTTTCAAGTATATATGTTATCACTTTTGAGGTCGTCATATATTCATACAAAAAAGTATACAACACATAATTTTTAGCGCTAGACGGTTTTAGTTGGTAGGTGTACACTATCGCGTCGACTATGGTAAACAAGACCAATTTTATAAACGTTTTAGGCATTTCATCACGTTTATTTATAACAGCCAGAAATCTTTAAAATTTTATCCTGACTTTACTATAAATTTAGACGTTACAGCTTCCAAATTATTCCATTAAATTTCTTTATGTAGGCATATACAACCGAATCATACACATTAATCACATTGTGGTCAATGTGTAATTCATGTTGTTTAAATGTTTTAAATTAGGATACAATTTCCCGCAAAAATTTCGTTTATGAATTTGGTATGTTCAAAATTCCCTAGTTTTGTATTGCAAAATTGAAATAGTTCACAGAATCACTCAAAACTTAACAATTGGTTTTGATCAAATGGAACTGACAATTTCATGTTGATCTCCATTCTCCACTTATTATTTTATTAAAAAATGTTTTTTTCCAGCAATCCATTACAAAAAAAAAAAAAAAAAATAAATAAAATAAAAAATAAAAAACATTTATAAAATGGTTTTAATTGAGGCAATGTTAAAGCGCTTAGCTGCAAGAAATTGCACTGCTTAGATATAAGGCTATAGAGGGAAGCGCTGAAGTCTTTTTTACTGGAGCAGACCCTTAAGTTCAAACTGTTAAGTATTACCATTGAAGAAACAACACTATATAGAAAAAACATAAAACATTATAATTTTTAAATTTATCCTTCATTGTAATATCAAGAATAATATAAATATGCATTTTAAAATCTTAACGTTTCACTTAGATTTTGGGTTTTCAACGATAATAAATCATCATAAAAAAAATAAGAAACAACACGGCGTACGGTATACAATATAATAAAGAAACTTGAAGGAGTTGGATAGTAAAATATTCATCTATCAGTTTTAAAGTAACGGCCAATAAATACCCAACGATTGCTTCAACGATTGATTATAATCATTATTTATTTCAAGACATGCTTAATGGATTATAATAGTTATAAGTTAGCATTTTAGTTGAGTCTGTGTGAAAAGCTCCAAAGCAAATTAAGGATCAAATTTATATGAATTATAAGATTAGTAGCGTATATATATACATTTGAATAATTCAGAAAGCGACAACTTATAATCTATTCATCTTTAACATAGTAAACTATTTTACAAGAGGCAGGACAGAGGAAGGAGTGAATTTTTCCATAAGAAAATAAGTTAATATTGATTTGTTTTTTCAAAAATAGGAAAAACTATTTACAGTAGGCCTAGAAAAGCTAGGAACCAATAGTATTATTTTGAGTACTTAAAATGAATATATTGATCCACACAATCTCTCTATATAAACATAAATCGCATATATTATTATTTCTCAAGACTATTTTTTTGTCGGTACGCCATAACTTCCTTAATACATCATCAAATTACATGAATGAGGCATCATTTTAAAGCTTTCCTTAACCACTACACGGGAAAAATAGACAAACAGCTTAAAATTCATGTTTTAACAACAAAAATTGATTTAAAAGTTTTTATATTATACTCTGTATGTTCCTAATGAAAGGCGCCATCTACTAACCATCTGTTTAACTAGCATGACAGCTGTTAGTTAGATTGTTTACACTGTAAGATTGTATAGGGAAACTGTTATTTATAAACCAATGTAAATAAATAAACTTAATTAACTGAATTAAATCAACGTGTTAAATCAGGTAAATGTAGGCCTACTCCGAACTTGCGAAATATTCGCACGGGTCAGCTAGTATTTGTTTATTTGTCCTCTATAGGGCTCAAACACTAAAAACCGATTTCACTAAACATTTCAGTTTATTCATAATAATACCAGTGTTTAGACATTACAATTACTAGTATACAGTCTAAGGTGTTGAAATATGGTTCCTACCCCCGAACAATAATTATAAATTGAACTAACTTCCTACAAGATGTAAAACTAAAATTGTGTAATATTATTCTTAAGTGATATAAAACCATTTTTAATTCTATTAATTAAGGGATGATATGGAATAACTACCCTCAAAATAAAATAATGATTTATACACTTACTTTTTCTAACAAAGAGATTAATTGTGCATGTTTTTACTGTCCTACTTCCTGGACTGTTAAATAATAATAATATTTATTATTTTACTAACCTTCAAACAGTCCGTTTTTGGTTCAGAACACGTCTGACCGCGGTTTCGACACCACAAATGTCATTGTCAAAGAATTCTTATTTCACAATATCCACATTACACACTTAAACACATTTAAAAAACACACGTAAAACACTTTAAAAAATTCACCATTTCTGGGTCGTTATAACACAAATAATGAGATTATAATGGGGTAGTTACCGCTGTACAATACAAATTAATTACACTAACTTCCTAAACTTAAATTTAAGTCATTTTATTCTTAAGTGATATAAAAAAAACCCATTTGCAATTCGATTACTGAAGTCAAAGTAATACAATGGGGTAACTACCCTTAAAACTCAATTATAATTAAAGTGGGACACAAAATAAATTACATTAACATTAAACACCTGTATGTTTAATACACGCTCTAGCACCTACTCTTATCATAAGAATCTTATTTTAACCACAAGTCACTTCTAAATTCATTTTTAATACACTCACTAAATTGTGTTTAAACTAAGTATATCTCTATATATAAAAGAAGATGTCCTGACTGACTGACTGACTGATTCATAATCAACGTACAGCCAAAATTATGATAGCTATAGACTTGAAACTTTCAAGGAACGTTAATAACACTATGTAGAGGCGCACTAAGAAAGGATTTTGCAAAATATTGACTTTAAGGGTTGAAAATGATTAAAATACTGGGGTTCACTCCCATCCCTATAACAGATAAAACAGCTGATTCAAATCAAATACTTAGTAAATTAGTAACACAATTCTAGGAGTGGCCTATTTATAGTGAACCAACACATGGTTTGTTGAATACTTTTTATATCTATTACCATAGCAACCAACTAACATAATATTATTATTTTAATGATTTAAATTTACAAATTATGAAATTTTAATTTCTGATGCAATTATTTGAAAACAAAAAAATCACTTGAAAAAAATACCCTACAACTGTTAATTTTGTTTTAATTTGCACAACCAACTACTAATTTTAGGTTAGGTTAACAAAATTAACATAAAAACAAATAAAAAGTCAATTTAAAAGTTTTACTGTAATATAGGCTAATTACATCTTTTGTTATATATTATGAATAAACAGCTGATTTGGATCAAAAACTTAACACAATTTTATGTTAGGCCTATACTGAACTAACACATGTTTCTTGAAAGTATTTAGATTTATTACCATAGCAACCAAATTAACAAAATTTTAGGCCTACATTTTTTTACTTTCTCCACCCTATACGTAGTATATGGAGAAAGTATTGTTTTCGTAAAAATGTTCGAATTTGAATTTTCAGTTGAATTATCTGTTTTGGTGCTCCCAGAACCCCAAAAAATTGTTTAGTGCAATTATCTGTGTTGGTGCTCCCTGAACCCAAAAATATTTTTAGTGGAATTTTTTGTTTTGGTGCTCCCTGAACCAAAAAAGTGTTTTTAGAGTGGTGTCTGTCTGTCAGTCTGTCAGTATGTATACACGACCAGAGAGGACACTATTGGTCCGATTTTCATGAAATTTGGTATGTAGGTACTAAACCCTAATATCTCCAGGCGTTTTTTCATTTTTTGGAATGTTTAATTTTTAAGGGTAATTTACCCCTAAAAACCCATAAAAAACGACAAAAACGCAAATTTCTCAAAAACGGCTCTAACGATTTTGATGAAATTTTCAGTATTTATAGTGCTTAAGATGCCAAACAAAATGACACCACCCGCTTTTATCAAAACTTCGGCGTTTTATAATTATGGGGAAATGTTTAAAAATAAACAAGTTTATGTTGTCAATCTAGCATCGCGGCGGCGGCCGCACGGGGTAGCACCATCGTAGCGATCACGGCCAGTAATTCAAAGGTCGCGCGATCGAATCCCGCCTAGGACAATAATTTTTTTATACGATTGACGTAGGTAGAATATTATTTTTTGTTTTGTTCTAAAAAGTAATAAATAAAATGATTGAAAACAATATTATTTTGACTACAGTAAGTTGGGAGGAAGTTTGTGTCAGTTAACTGATACCGTTTATTTATTTGCTCAGTGTTACAGCTTACATGAAATATGTGTAGGCCTATGTATAATTTATATATTTGTTTAAATTCTAACTTTTAACATCCTCTCAAGAATGATTACATGACTGTTTCATCAGAAATATTGTATCAAAGCGAGAACTAAGAAAATGTTCCAGTGAAGTCACACAATGGAGAAATAATATTACAAACAAATTCTACAAAATATGTTACTGGGATACACCCAAACATTGTGCGTTTGAATGGATATAAATAGTGCATTTTACAACAAAATTTCGAGTTTTAAGTGTATAACAATTAAGTAGTTGTTAGTGAAATCAACCCAAAGTTATAATAGTTAAATAAAACAATTTTGTTAGGAAAAATTAAGTGTCATTTACTGGAAGAGCAAAACCAATTTTAGTTTGTATATTACTAAAATTAACCGGTATAATTAAGGTAAATGTACAAATAATTTATAGTACAGTATTTATAGTACAGTACTATATAACTTTATACAATGAACTAAATGAAGTTACTTTTTTTGTTCAACAAAGTGATAAAACATGTTGATAGATGAGATTAACGCCAATGAGATGTTAATACCCCAAACTGTTGTATCTATCATTGGAGATGGGGCCTGCCTTTTTCGAGCTCTTTCTTTTCTCTTATTTAATACCCAAGAAAGGTGTCAGGAGCTACGAGAAACAATTGTTACGTATGTGGCTGAAAATTGGAATAACTTTGCTGAGATGTCTTATAACTCCAATGTCGATAATTTTTCAACTTCTGTGGGAGTATGTACGTGAAATGAATCAACATTCAGTATATGCTGGTTATTGCGAATTGGTTGCCGCTGGTGAGATATTTCCATTTTTGTTTGAAGTTTATTATAATAATAATCTTTATGCAAAATTTGGTACAGACACATTCCCCGTAAAAAGATTGCGCCTAAGTGGGAATATTAATAGTGGTCATTTTGACGTGTATTTGCCTATTTCCGAAGACAACGTTTCACAAAATTCTACATTAACTATTTATGTCAAAAATAAAAAGCGTCGTGCTAGGTACACAAACAGAACACGAACAAATCAAAATATTCAAGCTGTGAAAAAGTATAAACAAACCAACCCGAAAGGTAATCAAATAGCTGTGGAAAAGTATCAAGATGATCACCCCGATTTAAATAGATGTACATCAGCTGCATATCAGATGCGTCACCCAAAAATGCATAGAGTAGCAGCAATTAAATATCAAAATGATCACCCAGAGGTGCACAGAGCAGCAGCCGTTGCCTATCAACACAATCGCCCAGAAGTTCACAGAGCTGCAGCAGCTAAGTATCAAAGCAATCATGTTGAAGTTCATAGAGCATCCCAAAATCTATATGATCGAAATAATCCAGGATTTCGGGCAGAAATTTATCTGCGCATATGGAAAAATAAAAAACTTTCTGGTCTGGCCTATGATCCTAATATAGTTTATAAAAATTACATTGGTATTATGAGTGAAAAATGTCGGTTTTGCCATGCTCTTAAATGGAAAGGAGAGACACTTGGTATGTGCTGTAGTTCTGGTAAAGTACAGCTCGCCACTTTGCAACCTCCACCAGAACCACTATACAATTTACTTATTGGTGAACACCCTGAGCAAAGTCACTTCATTGATCGCATTAGACGGTACAACGGTTGCTTTCAGATGACATCTTTTGGTGCTAAACAGATTGTTGAAGATGGTTTTATGCCAACTATTAAAGTACAAGGCCAAGTTTAGCATTTATATGGAAGCTTGCTCCCACATTCAGAAGAAGAGGTTAAATTTTTGCAAATCTGTTTTGTTGGTGAAGATGAAAAAGAAGCTCGACTTAGGTGCTCGAACTATCCAGATATCAAACTATTTTTAGTTAAACAGCTGCAAGATATGCTCCATAGTGAAAATAAGTACATTAGAGATTTAAAAACTACTATAGATAAGGTACCGGAGAATTGCGAACATTTTCAAATAGTGATTCACGCAGACAGAAAGCCTGCCAACGCTTATAGAGGTTGTTACAATGCTCCCACATCTAATGAGGTAGCTTTGGTAATAGTTGGACAGCAGTTCGAAAAGCGGGATATTGTCATTCAAAGCCACGATAATAAACTACAACGTATCAGTGAACTTCATAGATCTTTTGATGCACTACAATATCCGTTTATGTTTTGCCACGGAGAAGATGGATATTCAATAGACATTTTACAATGTGATCCTACAACGAAACTTCCTTTGAACAAAAATGTATCTGCTGCCTGTTTTTATGCCTACAGAATTATGGAGAGGGAAGGAGAAAATAACTATTTGCTTCGTTATGGTGCTTTATTTAGTCAGTATTTAGTTGACATGTACGCCAAAATAGAGACGGAAAAATTGAATTATATCAGATATCATCCAAAAAGTCTTAGGACAGATAACTATATTCATTTAAAAGACGCCATAGGAAGACAAGACGTTCAAGCAGATCAACTTGGAAAATTAGTAGTATTGCCATCATCTTTTACTGGAGGACCTCGGTATATGCATGAACGGGGTCAGGATGGAATGACTTACGTCCGATATTATGGAAGTTCAGATTTATTTATAACATTCACTTACAATCCAAATTGGAAGGAGATTCAAGAATCATTGCTACCTGGGCAAAAACATTATCATCGTCCTGATATTAGGGTTTTCAATCGTAAAGTAAAAGAGTTAACAGATCTTTTGTTTAAAGGAAAACTGTTTGGAAAAGTTCGATGTCACATGTATTCTGTTGAATGGCAAAAGCGAGGCTTGCCGCATGTTCACATATTGCTATGGTTGGAAGATAGAATTTCATCCAATATGATAGATAAATTCGTATGTGCTGAAATTCCAAACCCTGATGAAGATCTACTACTTTATGAGATAGTCAAGGCCAATATGATACATGGACCATGTGGCATTTTAAATAAAAGCTCTCCTTGCATGAAATATGGGCGTTGCACTAAGTATTATCCGGCTATGCTTCTTCAAGAAACTTGAAGAGGTGAAGATGGATATCCAAAATATAAAATACGATCGCCAGATGATGGAGGTTTTAAGGTGAACATAAAATCAGTAGATTTGGACAACCGATGGGTAGTACCTTATAACCCTGTTTTGTTACGTACTTTTAACGCCCATATTAATATAGAAATAACCAGCTCTGTAAAGTCTATAAAGTACGTTTGCAAATATATTACTAAAGGCAACGATCAAGCAGCATTTGCTATGGAGAAAAAAAACGAGATAGATGAAATAAAAATGTATGAAAGTGGTCGATATATAAGTAGTTCCGAAGCAGTTTGGAGAAGTTTACGATTTTCAATTCATGACAGGTATCCAGCTGTCACTCACCTTGATGTTCATCTAGAAAATGGACAACGTATTTACTTTACTGCAGATAATATAAATGAAAAACTTATTCATCAACCAACAACAACTCTTTTGGCTTTTTTCGAATTATGCCAAAATGACGAATTTGCTAAAATTCTACATTTCTTACAAGTGCCTTCGTACTACGTATGGCAAAATAAAAAAAATTGTTCGGCGTAAACGAGGAGAAGCTGTAGAAGGTTGGCC
>JAGFPH010000029.1:549815-581719 GCA_018207615.1 Philaenus spumarius
CCTATACTGAACTAACACATGTTTCTTGAAAGTATTTAGATTTATTACCATAGCAACCAAATTAACAAAATTTTAGGCCTACATTTTTTTACTTTCTCCACCCTATACGTAGTATATGGAGAAAGTATTGTTTTCGTAAAAATGTTCGAATTTGAATTTTCAGTTGAATTATCTGTTTTGGTGCTCCCAGAACCCCAAAAAATGGTTTAGTGCAATTATCTGTGTTGGTGCTCCCTGAACCCAAAAATATTTTTAGTGGAATTTTTTGTTTTGGTGCTCCCTGAACCAAAAAAGTGTTTTTAGAGTGGTGTCTGTCTGTCAGTCTGTCAGTATGTATACACGACCAGAGAGGACACTATTGGTCCGATTTTCATGAAATTTGGTATGTAGGTACTAAACCCTAATATCTCCAGGCGTTTTTTCATTTTTTGGAATGTTTAATTTTTAAGGGTAATTTACCCCTAAAAACCCATAAAAAACGACAAAAACGCAAATTTCTCAAAAACGGCTCTAACGATTTTGATGAAATTTTCAGTATTTATAGTGCTTAAGATGCCAAACAAAATGACACCACCCGCTTTTATCAAAACTTCGGCGTTTTATAATTATGGGGAAATGTTTAAAAATAAACAAGTTTATGTTGTCAATCTAGCATCGCGGCGGCGGCCGCACGGGGTAGCACCATCGTAGCGATCACGGCCAGTAATTCAAAGGTCGCGCGATCGAATCCCGCCTAGGACAATAATTTTTTTATACGATTGACGTAGGTAGAATATTATTTTTTGTTTTGTTCTAAAAAGTAATAAATAAAATGATTGAAAACAATATTATTTTGACTACAGTAAGTTGGGAGGAAGTTTGTGTCAGTTAACTGATACCGTTTATTTATTTGCTCAGTGTTACAGCTTACATGAAATATGTGTAGGCCTATGTATAATTTATATATTTGTTTAAATTCTAACTTTTAACATCCTCTCAAGAATGATTACATGACTGTTTCATCAGAAATATTGTATCAAAGCGAGAACTAAGAAAATGTTCCAGTGAAGTCACACAATGGAGAAATAATATTACAAACAAATTCTACAAAATATGTTACTGGGATACACCCAAACATTGTGCGTTTGAATGGATATAAATAGTGCATTTTACAACAAAATTTCGAGTTTTAAGTGTATAACAATTAAGTAGTTGTTAGTGAAATCAACCCAAAGTTATAATAGTTAAATAAAACAATTTTGTTAGGAAAAATTAAGTGTCATTTACTGGAAGAGCAAAACCAATTTTAGTTTGTATATTACTAAAATTAACCGGTATAATTAAGGTAAATGTACAAATAATTTATAGTACAGTATTTATAGTACAGTACTATATAACTTTATACAATGAACTAAATGAAGTTACTTTTTTTGTTCAACAAAGTGATAAAACATGTTGATAGATGAGATTAACGCCAATGAGATGTTAATACCCCAAACTGTTGTATCTATCATTGGAGATGGGGCCTGCCTTTTTCGAGCTCTTTCTTTTCTCTTATTTAATACCCAAGAAAGGTGTCAGGAGCTACGAGAAACAATTGTTACGTATGTGGCTGAAAATTGGAATAACTTTGCTGAGATGTCTTATAACTCCAATGTCGATAATTTTTCAACTTCTGTGGGAGTATGTACGTGAAATGAATCAACATTCAGTATATGCTGGTTATTGCGAATTGGTTGCCGCTGGTGAGATATTTCCATTTTTGTTTGAAGTTTATTATAATAATAATCTTTATGCAAAATTTGGTACAGACACATTCCCCGTAAAAAGATTGCGCCTAAGTGGGAATATTAATAGTGGTCATTTTGACGTGTATTTGCCTATTTCCGAAGACAACGTTTCACAAAATTCTACATTAACTATTTATGTCAAAAATAAAAAGCGTCGTGCTAGGTACACAAACAGAACACGAACAAATCAAAATATTCAAGCTGTGAAAAAGTATAAACAAACCAACCCGAAAGGTAATCAAATAGCTGTGGAAAAGTATCAAGATGATCACCCCGATTTAAATAGATGTACATCAGCTGCATATCAGATGCGTCACCCAAAAATGCATAGAGTAGCAGCAATTAAATATCAAAATGATCACCCAGAGGTGCACAGAGCAGCAGCCGTTGCCTATCAACACAATCGCCCAGAAGTTCACAGAGCTGCAGCAGCTAAGTATCAAAGCAATCATGTTGAAGTTCATAGAGCATCCCAAAATCTATATGATCGAAATAATCCAGGATTTCGGGCAGAAATTTATCTGCGCATATGGAAAAATAAAAAACTTTCTGGTCTGGCCTATGATCCTAATATAGTTTATAAAAATTACATTGGTATTATGAGTGAAAAATGTCGGTTTTGCCATGCTCTTAAATGGAAAGGAGAGACACTTGGTATGTGCTGTAGTTCTGGTAAAGTACAGCTCGCCACTTTGCAACCTCCACCAGAACCACTATACAATTTACTTATTGGTGAACACCCTGAGCAAAGTCACTTCATTGATCGCATTAGACGGTACAACGGTTGCTTTCAGATGACATCTTTTGGTGCTAAACAGATTGTTGAAGATGGTTTTATGCCAACTATTAAAGTACAAGGCCAAGTTTAGCATTTATATGGAAGCTTGCTCCCACATTCAGAAGAAGAGGTTAAATTTTTGCAAATCTGTTTTGTTGGTGAAGATGAAAAAGAAGCTCGACTTAGGTGCTCGAACTATCCAGATATCAAACTATTTTTAGTTAAACAGCTGCAAGATATGCTCCATAGTGAAAATAAGTACATTAGAGATTTAAAAACTACTATAGATAAGGTACCGGAGAATTGCGAACATTTTCAAATAGTGATTCACGCAGACAGAAAGCCTGCCAACGCTTATAGAGGTTGTTACAATGCTCCCACATCTAATGAGGTAGCTTTGGTAATAGTTGGACAGCAGTTCGAAAAGCGGGATATTGTCATTCAAAGCCACGATAATAAACTACAACGTATCAGTGAACTTCATAGATCTTTTGATGCACTACAATATCCGTTTATGTTTTGCCACGGAGAAGATGGATATTCAATAGACATTTTACAATGTGATCCTACAACGAAACTTCCTTTGAACAAAAATGTATCTGCTGCCTGTTTTTATGCCTACAGAAGTATGGAGAGGGAAGGAGAAAATAACTATTTGCTTCGTTATGGTGCTTTATTTAGTCAGTATTTAGTTGACATGTACGCCAAAATAGAGACGGAAAAATTGAATTATATCAGATATCATCCAAAAAGTCTTAGGACAGATAACTATATTCATTTAAAAGACGCCATAGGAAGACAAGACGTTCAAGCAGATCAACTTGGAAAATTAGTAGTATTGCCATCATCTTTTACTGGAGGACCTCGGTATATGCATGAACGGGGTCAGGATGGAATGACTTACGTCCGATATTATGGAAGTTCAGATTTATTTATAACATTCACTTACAATCCAAATTGGAAGGAGATTCAAGAATCATTGCTACCTGGGCAAAAACATTATCATCGTCCTGATATTAGGGTTTTCAATCGTAAAGTAAAAGAGTTAACAGATCTTTTGTTTAAAGGAAAACTGTTTGGAAAAGTTCGATGTCACATGTATTCTGTTGAATGGCAAAAGCGAGGCTTGCCGCATGTTCACATATTGCTATGGTTGGAAGATAGAATTTCATCCAATATGATAGATAAATTCGTATGTGCTGAAATTCCAAACCCTGATGAAGATCTACTACTTTATGAGATAGTCAAGGCCAATATGATACATGGACCATGTGGCATTTTAAATAAAAGCTCTCCTTGCATGAAATATGGGCGTTGCACTAAGTATTATCCGGCTATGCTTCTTCAAGAAACTTGAAGAGGTGAAGATGGATATCCAAAATATAAAATACGATCGCCAGATGATGGAGGTTTTAAGGTGAACATAAAATCAGTAGATTTGGACAACCGATGGGTAGTACCTTATAACCCTGTTTTGTTACGTACTTTTAACGCCCATATTAATATAGAAATAACCAGCTCTGTAAAGTCTATAAAGTACGTTTGCAAATATATTACTAAAGGCAACGATCAAGCAGCATTTGCTATGGAGAAAAAAACGAGATAGATGAAATAAAAATGTATGAAAGTGGTCGATATATAAGTAGTTCCGAAGCAGTTTGGAGAAGTTTACGATTTTCAATTCATGACAGGTATCCAGCTGTCACTCACCTTGATGTTCATCTAGAAAATGGACAACGTATTTACTTTACTGCAGATAATATAAATGAAAAACTTATTCATCAACCAACAACAACTCTTTTGGCTTTTTTCGAATTATGCCAAAATGACGAATTTGCTAAAATTCTACATTTCTTACAAGTGCCTTCGTACTACGTATGGCAAAATAAAAAAAATTGTTCGGCGTAAACGAGGAGAAGCTGTAGAAGGTTGGCCAGGAGTAAGAAAGGATCATACTTTAGGTAGAGTATACACTATTCATCCCAATAACGTAGAGTGTTATCATCTCCGTCTTCTTCTTCATCACATTAGAGGCCCAATATCCTTTTCTTATTTAAAAACAGTAAATCATATTGAGTATCCTACATTCCAAGCAACATGCAAGGCGCTCGGGTTATTAGAAGATGACCAGCAATGGGAGTTTACTTTAAAAGAAGCTGCAATAACACGCTCACCTTTTAAAATGCGGGAACTATTTAGTGTAATGCTGGTATTTTGCCATCTCTCCGATGCATTGAGTCTGTGGAATAAATTTAAGGGTGATCTTTCAGAAGATATTATGAACCAATTGAACGGACAACATTTACAAAATAATCCATCAGTAGAGTTAGTATACAATAGGTGTTTAGAGTTACTTAAGATTCTGTTTTAGCTTTAGGTGGACTAAACATGAAAGAATACGGTTTACCTAATCCAAAAAGATCTGGTGAAATTTTAGGAAACAAAGATTATGTGAGAGAAACTAATTATGATATTGTTATTTGAATGAAACTGTATTGAAAAACGAAGCCTCATTAACAGATGAACAACGGATCGTTTATGATCGAGTTTTAGACAGGGTTGAATCCAACTTAGGGAAAGTTTTCTTTTTAGAGGCTCCTGGTGGAAATGGTAAAACTTTCCTCATTAACTTGCTTTTGGCTAAAGTGAGAAGCAGCCATAACATCGCTTTGGCAACAGCATCATCTGGTATTGCTGCTACATTATTGGATGGAGGAAAAACCGCACATTCAGCCTTTAAGCTGCCATTGAATCTAAATTATACCACAACTCCTTCATGCAATATCAATAAACAATCAAATCTAGCAAAAATTTTACAGGATTGCAAACTGATTGTCTGGAATGAGAGCTCAATGTCACATAAAAAAGGCTTCGAAGCTTTGAGCAGATGTCTGCAAGACATTAGAAACTCAAAGAATACTTTGATGGGTGGAGTAACAGTTCTTTTAGCAGGAGACTTTCGTAAGACTTTACCAGTTGTACCGAGAGGAACTCGAGCCAATGAAGTCGAAGCTTGCATCAAGAGTTCATATATATGGCCTCAAATAACGAAACTTTCGCTCACAAAAAATTTAAGAGTTTACTTAAGAGGAAATGTTACTGCTGTGCAGTTTTCTGAACTCCTGTTACAAATTGGAAACGGCGATTATCCAGGGTCAGAAGGAAAGATTAGTTTGCCTACAGGATTAGGCACAGTAGTAAGTACTTTGGAAGACCTGATATCGAGAATATATCCCGACATTAAAAATTTCAAAAGATAAATCGATTGACTGGCTATGCGAAAGAGCCATTTTGACTTTAAAAAGTGACACAACTTCTGAAATTAATAATATTTTATTAAATTCATTTCAATTCGAAAAATGCAATATATGTCTGTTGATTCAGCTTTAAAAGTTGATGATGCAGTACAATTTCCAACAGAGTTCCTGAATTCTTTGAACCCGCCTGGATTTCCACCACATGTTTTAACGCTTAAAGTTAGTTCACATATTATATTTTTGAGAAACCTTTGCCCTCCAAAACTGTGCAACGGTACACGTCTGCGTGTGACTGCCCTCCAGAAAAATCTTATTGAAGCAACAGTTATTACTGGAAGTGCCAAAGGTGAATCAGTTTTCATTCCACGCATACCTATAATACCATCGGACTATCCTTTTGACTTCAAAAGAATTCAATTTTCTGTTAAAGTGTGCTTCGCAATGACAATTAATAAGTCACAAGGACAATCATTAAAAAGAGCTGGAATTGATTTAAGAGAAGATTGTTTTTCACACGGACAATTATATGTTGGATGTTCCAGAACAAGTAGTCCATCAAGTTTAGTAATTCTGTCACCAGGAGGAAAAACATCTAACATAGTGTATAAAGAAGTTTTGAAATAATTAAATTTAAACTTTAATATTGATTTATTTGTCTATTTTTAGGAAAATTTACATTTTTCATAAGTGTATATATTTTTTATGATTCTCATTTACATATTATTTGTAGTTTTATGTACATTTTTAAACTCAATTTTAAAAATATGTAAATGTTTTGTAGATGAGAATTCCCGTTGCAGCTTTACTTGCTATAGTTTGAATAAGAAATATATGATTAACACTTTTTAATAAATACTGTACTTTACTGAGTAAAAATTTATTTGTAATATAAATAACTTCGACTTTTTTAAACTTGAAATTTTGAATTTTTTTAAACTCAAAAGAATTTTAAATTTAAAATGAATTATATCTAAATTAATGTTAGAAATTAAAATTATATATAAACAATATGCACTAGGTATAATTAGCATTTCATAATTTCAATAATACTATTAAGATTGCGGGCGAAGCCGCGACGGGTAATGCTAGTATTTATATACTAAAATAAAGCAAGCCGCTCCACTGGTAAAAAGTAGACACATGTATTATCACCTATTACTTCACATCAGTCTTAAATATATGTTTTACTATAGATATAGTATTGGTTAATTTTAGTTCAGAGTCTGCATATCAACTCCTATAAAAGCGAGTGTACGTGGAGTAACATTTAAAAAGAAAAAAGAAATATTCGTTTAACTTAATAATATAACAGCTGATATTACCCGTCATCTGTAATACGCAAACAAAACCTATAGCGTAGGTTATACTTTGGGATTATGTTATAACTTCAACCAATAATATAGCCTATAATATTGATAACTTCTAAATCATTTGATCTATCAATATGAAATAAAAGGAAATTAAAAGATAACATTTTTATCTTTCTTTAAATATATATAATAATATACATCAACACAAAATCTTAACAAATATTCCTACAGTTTTATAGTCGTTATAATTTTACACATTTACCCAGTTAAAAATCCCCGTCTGCATAGTTAGGAAGGTAGGCCTAGATAAAGTGTGTTGTTTAAATAGTATTTTGTATAAATGATGTATTTATGAAGTGTGTCTAATTAATCCGACTGTGATTTTCACGGGGATTTACTAGTTATTAAATGTTTTAGCGTTCTGTTCAAAAAATGTGAGACTGTCCGTCTCCCTCGATTACTTTATTCGTGTTTAAAGCTAACGACATATAATTTGGCACAGACCTTCATAACTAGATAGAGAGAAAAGTGAACAATATTTACATAAACACGTGCAAAATATGGTAATATATCAGTAAAAATAATCGCTTGGCAAGTTTGTAGAGTTCCGTAATTTAAAGGGGCAAAACATCTGTAGAACCATTTGATTCTTGTCTGACAAAATCGATTTCAATCATGCTAACAAATATTTGTCGAATAATAAAAGATTAAACTATATTTTGTTACTCAACATTTTCGGTGCAAAAGTTTGGTTCCAAAGGAATTGTGTGTTACTGTCGTGCGAGGTATTACTTAAAAAAAGGCTCTATCTTTATATAGCAAAACCTTATTTAAAGAATTTTATGATATATGTAGTTTTAATATATTCTCAAAATGTGTATACAAACCGCCATAAACTCTTTATTTCCAAAAGCACTGTACTGGATATAAAAATTTCGAAAACGCCAGTGGTGTTATTATTAAAATATTACTTACTAAGCATTTATATTTTCAATTTTGAAAGACATTTTTAGATAGGGTGGTAGATAAATTACTAAACTCTTAATGGACTACACTAACCTTATTGCTGTTTCAATTGTATAGAACTGCTGATACAAGACCCGTTGTCGTCAAATAAAACATTCTTCGAAGCAAGGCTTCACGTCACACCACAACACAAAAACACAACACAAAATCCTTTGTGTATATCATACAGTATTTGTTCAAAGGTTTTTGTGTTGAGTTTTTGTGTTGTGGTGTGACGTGAAGCCTTGCTTCGAAGAATTTCATATTTGACGACAACGTGTCCTGCATCAGCAGTTCTATACAATTGAAACAGCAATAAGGTGGGTGTAGTCCAGTCAGAGTTTAGTAATTTAAGCATTTATAGTATATACAAAAGTTAAATACTGTAGTGCACCTAAACTCTTTTGAAATTATTTGATATATTTATTTTTAACTTACTAAAAAACTTACAACGGGTTGCAATAACTCAACATTAAAGGTAATTTTACTAAATAAAAAACTTATTTTGAGAAACCCATTTTAATGTTGTACATGTGGGTTACATAGCTACAAAATATCAACAAATATATTTTTGTAGAGACGCAACAATGTATTTTTTATTATGTAAATTCATTTTATATTGCATTCTGATGCCGACCACAATGCATTCAGTTCAATGTAAGACTAGCGTATAATGTCGGGCAAATTATGCAATTATTGAGTATTGAATGGAGATTGCGGCCTTGGTTTATTAATAACTGTTACAATGTGTAACTTTCATTATGAAACTGTCTTAAGACAGAAACATTTTGTATAAGTTGTGTTTCATAATTTTGATCTGTATTGCCTTTGAAAGGAATTACAATAAAATAATATCTGTATATATATTATAGTTCGTTCTATCTTCTGTTTCATATGCTACAGTATTTGGGAAGTCCTTGTACTAGTTCCATTCCTCGGTGGTTATTGTTATTGGTTAGTTCAGTATATTATATGATATGCTTATGGTTTGTTGTTAATAATAATATTCGGATGGGTGGCGATATGACCACTAGCCCTAAAGGAAAACTGGTACTTCTAAAGTCGATTTTGCAATTTTCTTATTTAACTGTAAATGTACTTCAGTCAGAGAAAAATCAACAGACATAAAATATGTACCTTCACTTGTACCATATTCTTAAATATATACACTTAAGGGTCGGTTCTAGCTGTCGACCATGTTGGCTGACACTCCATAAGACCAATGTTAAATTAAAATCCAAATTTTTCCTTTATTTTTGATCGGAAAATTATAAACGATATGTCATTTTCTATATGCATGCAAATGGCTTTTTAAAAATTAAGAAAAATATTTTGTTTATTATTTATTAACAATTTAAAACATTGACTTTTAAATATTTTTTTATGCTGTCACTATTAATTATAGCGATAAACTACCAAGCCATTCGCCTGAAGAATTTCGCCCCCAAGATTTTGGTATTTTTTTTAAAACGCTATTTGAACAATTAATTGCGGGTTTTAAATGGATTTAGGCTGAGCAATGTCCATGTAACCTACCGCCGCTATAGGGAGTCGCAGGTTGCTTTCTGTTTTACTAGAACCGACCCTTAACCCAATCTTAAGTACTCACGTAATTATAAAACTAATAATTCAACCGTAGGATATTTAAAATAAAATTACAAAACAAAATTACTTGGCTAAATTAAAAGTAAACAATATACTATGGAGGAAAAACACTTTGCTCCCCCAAAAGGCATAGTCTGCGTTGGGAATAACCACCAGTAAATATGCGAAAACTGCAACAGCAGTAAGAGAAAAAAATCCTAAAAATATGTAGTTCCTAAACAAACATTATAATTTACAAAGAGTTTTTCTATAAAAAATAATGTTCACCAAATATTACTTAGAAAGTATTTACTTACATTCAATCACTCTTGCGAATTCAGAAACAAACTGCATAACTGACAGATATTTTAAACCATTGTAAGATTAATAACATGTAGAGATCACTATACTTTTGCTAACAACTGTTCAACATCCTCCTGCTTAAAGATCCAATTTCTCAATTTTAGCAAAAATAATGACAGTGAATTTGCTTATTTGATTCGTCCAGGCAGAACATTAAACAATTTTGGCCCGACTAACTAATAGACAAATATGCAGTCAGTGTTGAATACTGGGTAGTTATTATCACGAAAACATCAATATTGTATGCTATATTCAAATAATATAAAACATTTTCTTGAATAATTGTTTATTTATTTGCAACTTACATTTATTGAATACATGGTAGTGGTAAGAAAAGTAGGATAAATATGGCTTTGAAATTATTTGACTACCTCTTGTAAATGTCAAAACTCTACAAATTTTCCTTTGCGTGCTTGGTTCGTCCGACTCATTCACTAATTAAAGTTTAAAAGGTTCAGTTAAAAGTTCGAGTTTTTTCAGAGGATATAAGATACCCTTACTCTGATTCATGCCGCCCTTAGAACATTGCGCCTTATTAAACATTACAGAGTTTAAGTAGAATCCTCCGTATTGAACTCTTCTCGAGGTTCGCCAGTGATACTTCTATTGATAAGCTTCAAATCCTTTTTAGCTGAATTTTTTAAAGCAAATAAGAGCTATTACACTCGACCCAACTTAAAAACGGTTGGTCAGAGGAGGGTGGGATTTAGTTTCAATACGTTTCAGACCATTTGGAGACGATACCCAAAATTCATTAATTTATAAATACTATATGTATATAGGCTATGTGTTTCATTCCCGGATCAATAAGTAGTAGGCCTAGTAAACAAGCTTCAAAATTGCTGATTTGTTTTGTGAAAGGGTCCTATTAGGATTCTTTAGGTACACTTTTTTTAACCGATTTTTTCGATCCTATTTTAAATGGCGGATTTATACAGTTTAATTGTTTTTGAGTAGGGATTTGACGGGTATACAAGCCCGAGTACAACCATTGTGAATTAAATCATTCGAAAGACAATTAAATTTATTATACTCCTCTGCAAATTAATTTTTGGTTCAGTTTCCGGAACAGGGAACCAAATTCATAGGAAACTCAGTATTTAATAAGAGTTACTCCCGGATAAGAAAATTCGGCTATAGTAATGCGGCAGTGCTGCTTACGATTTTTTATTCTTTATCAACTGGCGGTAGCAAATGCCACATTTATAGTCAAAGTAGTTATTTAAGATGGGTTTTTAAAGTAGTTTTTGGACCCGGTACAAGTCAAATTTTAGACCCACGCCGCTGAATTGTGTATACCCAGTGGATTCTGTGTCCGAGCCAATCACGGAGTCTCACAGCGACGAAATCCATACTTTTTCCAGGCTCGTCAGATGTCGCCTACTTGTCCATGCGTTTACGTTGCCTATATTCACGGCAGTATTGCTCTTTGGTTTTGGGCACAGGTCTGCCCGGTATACACTTGCGAACATTTCACTGTAATACGATGCAATGAAATGTTTGTGGGATTTTCGATTTTGTTTCGCTGTGCGTGACCGTGTTTGCTGGATATTACGGGAATCAGTTGAGCTGAAACCAATGTCAAAGGTCGATGCGTCGAGATGGCACCGAATGAACTGGCAAGTTAGGAATACCAAGGGTAGGAGATGTTACAAGTTGTAACGTGAATCTCGTTCAGACTACGGCGTAACGTCCTTTGATACGGAATCATTTACCGACTCTGGGTAAAACATGGTCTGCCGCAACAACGTAAAAAATTTGTTACATGAAGACGTTAAGGGTCTGCTGTAGTGGCGGCCATCTTGGATTTTTATCCCATAAGAGCAGTGTTAAATTTGAAACCATTTATTTCGTTTACTTTTTATCATAAAATTGTTTGCAAGGTCTCATTTTAAGCACAGTCACAATACGCATCCGTCTTGCAATTTACATTTTTTTTAAATGCTTTTGATTTGTTATGTAATTAACATTTTGTAAGTACAAAGTTTGATTTTTTTTCCTAACACAATAAAAAATTAATAATGAAAAATAATTTGCAAGCCGGATCCGAAATTTTATAAAGAATATTCAGTTTTTTTTTTTCAACACTCAATTACAAAAGGTAGACTTATAAAATGGTTTGAAATGAGGCAATGTCAAAGCGTTCAGCTGCAAGAAATTGCACTGTTTAGATAGGGATACAGTGAGAAGCGGTTGCTTTTCCGGTTGCTTTCTCGTTTACTGGAGCAGACCCTTAAAGGGCTCCGTACACACGGCCGAATATGTTACGCGTAACTGTTACGTTACAGACAAATGTTCGCAAGTGTGTACCCGGCTTTCAATGTTATTTTCTTTGAAAATTTGTGCAAGAATCATATATTTTTTTTATGTATTTTGCCCTTCATATATCGACGTTTTAACAAGATAGGCAAATTATCAATTGTTTTAAAATGTAATAGACTCGTGTCTTTTTTTGTTTTTAAGAAACACACTTAGAGCCCAGGTAACACAAACACTCTTCTTTAAAACAGCTCCTAGTTCAGTCCGATCGGATAGTTAGTTGTGAGACATGCACACTTGTCGTATTCGAGAAGTCGAGTTTAATTTAAAGTAAAAAATAAATACATACAAATATTAGACATTTTAATATTTTACATTAAAGTATTATAAAATATTTAGTTTTTAGGGTTCCAAACTTACCTCCCAAAATGTATGTTGCTGTTGAAGAGTTTACGTAAATACATTTTCACTTAAGTAAAGTAGAATCTCACTAATTCGAACCTCGATAATTCGAAAACCTCTATAATTTGGAACTTTTGTCACGTCTCTTCAAAAAACCTCTAATATTTGAAAATAAATATTCACTTAATTCTAAGTATTTTCAACACCATACATCCTCTACAATCAAATTTCGTCGCTATAATTCGAAGTCAACCTCTGAAATTCGAAATTAATACAAAAAACAAGCCTGTTGAAACACGAACTAGTGCGGAGATACGAAGAACGACTGTCGATTCGCGCTTGCGTAAAAGTATATGGCGTAAACACGGTTTCCTCCAGGGTCAAGACTATTGCCGGTGTTTTTGTTGATTTGTTACAGCGTGTTTAGTTGCATTACTGTAATTTTTAGTGGATATTTAAAATAAAATTTTACCTCAGAAATTCGAATTTAATGTACACTAACCTCTATAATTCAAACTTCCTTTAATTCGAACACAAATTGCTTTCCCTTGGATTTCGAATTAGTGAGATTCTACTGTAAAAACGTTTTTCAAAACCATTGTTTTACATGTAAACAAATTTGCAATAATTTAATACAACAAGATTTAAACAAACATAGATTTAATATAAACAAATCCTACTATTCCTTCCCTATCAATTTATATTGATGGCATCGATACAGCGTCTATGTTTTTAGACTGTAGTGTCAAGATATTATTAATTTCTTAAATTTAAGTTTGTATTGCTTATTATAAATGCATGTTATCTTTACTTTATAGAGCAACCACTATTAAGGACTAATTAATTACTTGCAGATTAGAGATATTTACTAGGTTTATTTTTAAATCAATGTAGGCCTACTTCAAAGTCTGCTTTGCAAAATGGCCACATTATAATTAATTAAAAAGCCTTTATTTAGGCGTCAGGACGAAATTACTGACCAATCGAGAAGTGCGCGTGAAATTAAAAGTATCGTTAATTAAGAAGAAACATATTTTGACCAAGTTCGTGCCGTTTGTTGCCAATTCGAAATATAAGTTTGAGTTTTAAATCAGTTTCTATGAATCACTACTTAATCATGGAGGGTATTTAAATCAGCTTCGTTCTAAAATCAATACAAATATTATAAAGCGGTAAACTTTGCGTGCTCATTTGCTTGCCCTAGTTTGTAATAATCTCAGCAATAACCTATTTAATAAAATTTCTTTTAGTAGCGTAGACTTATTAGTCTAAAATAAAAATTTAATTTTACTATTATTGAAATAAACTATCACGGGAGGTTATGTATATGATGTATATTAGTTTATTTTGAAGCCAATTTATGTAATTTATAAATGTGTTTTTTTAAGCAGTTTGACTTGTCAGTCATATTATTTTTATTTTTTGTTTTGGAGCAAACGCAGTTAACAAATCATTAGAAAAAATCTTGAAGAGGTTTCATTTTTGTTGAACAATTGGTCATTCAATTTTTTTTGTTTTTTATATAGCAATGTATATAGAAACAATAAATTGAATTTCATTACATTTTAGTTGCACCGAATAAATATACTAGAAGGGATAGTCGATCGACCCTTAAACAAAGTAGACGTCTACCCGAATTACGTGTCACAGTTATTTTTTATGTGTTGTGAGTTAAATTTTTGTTGTTATATAGGCTATAATGTGAACATTTTAATGTTTTTAAAATCTGATGATGAAACATATGTTTCGAAACTCGTCATAAACATACGCTGAACGAAGTCACACGACGGGTTAAAGGTAAATTTAGTTATATCTATTTGTGACTTGGATACTTTATTTTTAATGTTTGGACGTGCTCAGAAGAGGAAAATCAACCCGAAGATGGAGTAAATTTCTGAAATATGTCATGTGAAGAAGGAAGTCACTTGACGGACAAATGTAACATAATTTGAATTATTTTCTTGTCTTCAATACTGAAATAAAAGAAAACACGAATCTTAAAAAAATTATTGGAATTCCTATGGATATATTTAAAGTTATCAACCGATAACTAAACTCAAGCCTCTGCCAGATCAGGAAAGGGATTCAAACATTTTAAACGCTTGATATAGTAAAATATAATTTAGCATTTTTATTAGTTTTATTCTTCAACACTCATAAACATAGATATGTTTTTATACTATATTGTACAGATGACATTACAAGTTTGTAAACCAATAAATCCTTGAGCTAACATTGTTCGAACGAAGCGGCTACTTATGCCATAAATGACCAATGGGTTAATATGTTTGACAAATCCGGCAGAATGCGGGTGGTCGGTTTCACGGAGGACCACCGCGTTTAACGATTGTTCCTACGGCGTATAACCTGTCTTTCGTTTTCCATCCAATCCTATCATATTGTCCCTGTTTTGTAATTGTGTTATTGGTTTAAACTGAATCAATTTCGAAATTTAAAAATGAAAGATTTAGAAGAAGATTTACAGGGTGGTTGAAGATTTGTGTTAAAAACTTTATTTTACTAGTAGAGTTTTAGTCATGTAAAAAAAGTGATGGCTGAATATTAAAATTTGAAATCATTATAGGCTACAAAAATTAAGAAAATGAAAAGGTATACTCATCAACTCCTATAAAAAAGAGTGTACGTCCATACGTACGTGCGTGAGTAACAATATAGTATAACAGCTGATTTCACACATTATCTTTAATACTAAACAAAACCTAGCGTAAATTATACTTTGTGGTTATGTTTACATCTTATAATCTATAAAAAAGTCTTCTAAAGTTGATTTTTTTAAATATGAGTTATATTACATTTTAAATTAATTCTAGCCTATGTTACTCAGGAATAGTGTAGCTTTTTATTAATAAACCTATTTTCTCAATCGGTTCAATAGTTCCAGAGATTACCCCCTACATAAAAACAAACATACAAATTTACCTATTTATAATATTAGTATAGATTCAAAATTATACTACGTTTAGGCTATTATTTATTTTAATTGTTAGTAGTTTTTTCTCTAAGGCATTATTCTGTAATTAAATTTGCATAGGCCTATCTATGGTCACTAATAATTAGAAAATACCTTAGTTTGGTGCGTCCCGTGACTTCTTGTCGTTGTTTTTAAGACTTCTTGTCGTAACTCCATTTACAGATCTTTTTCACTCCAAAGAGATCGTCATACATTGAAATAAATGCACTTTACACATAACACTGACACAACAAATTTAAAGGCGCATGTTATTTGCACCTTGACTTGAGTGTGGCGTACGCGTTTTAATTTGAATGTCATGTGACAGTACTATTTTAATGTGCGATCTAATAATGAAGTTAAGGCAGCGAAACATGTAGTGTTAAAAACAGCAGATCCACTAAACGGTCCAAACTACGGATTATTAAATAGATATATTTTAGGGTTATGTTTGGGTTTATTCTAATATTTTTATTATTTATTAACTATTATTAGGCCTACAAAATTTCAGTTGGAATATCGTGATTCATATAATAACGGGTTTTAAGATTTCAAAAACAAATGCTAATATACTTTTATAATAAAATAAACATAATCAAAGTCTCTTTAATGTTTTACAAAAAAACATGAACTTAGGCTATACTGCCAACCCCAATTTTACAGACTGCAAAACATTTGTAATTTGTTCTAAAGGTTTTTGCCTTTACATCGCGGGTTTTGTAGGCATTCGTGTGAATGTTTCACAAACAATTTTCTTTTTTATAATGTAAAATATAGCTTCAACACTCCATATCAATTTTGCCATCTTATTATAAATATAAAAGTAAAGGAACACAAGGAATATATACGAAAACAGAAAAAACGAATATTTGGAGGTTAGGAGGTTATTTAAAAAAAGCGTACTATATTAATATTTTAGTACTTTATTCTTATTCTTTTTTGAAAATCTTTGTCAAAGTTTACAACACTTCAAAGATTCATCAAACGAATTATTTCGTCGAAGAATCGTCAAGTTTCTTTGATGGAAAATCTTTGATCAATATGTCTTTATTTGACAGTGTAATATGAACCTTAGATATAGTTGTTCAGTCACCTGTTGATATAGGAAAAACCTGGGACGTTTTAGTACAGTTTTAATTCAATCGGATAGATCATTACAAACAAATTCAATGATACTTTCCAATGATACTTTATCCAATCCTTTCCTTTTTACAAAGTAGTAGAGCTCTACGAATATATAAACTGTGTATTTGCTGTTTTATGAATATGTATTTGATGTGGATAATTTTTGTGGATAATTTATTTACGATGCTTTGGTATTACATGCATTTGAAGATATGGATAGTTAAATAGTTGTGTACTGACAGAATGCAGTATCATTTGTGGGTAATGTAATATGAACATTCAGTTTATCTTTCTTATTATACTTGTTTTAAAGCCGCATAATTATGGATAATTTTTTTCAAGGCAATGTTGTAGCTAATAATTGAAATACATTATATTTATCTCGACTCATTTTTGTTTAACTCTTTGTTAAGCGGTAATGAAAGACAAGAAGAGACTCATACAAAATATCAATATTTGAGTTCGAACCTACACAGAACCGTAATGATTTAACCTTTACTATACCAATGACTACATATCAATAAGACGAACAGTTTAAGGCTCTTCTTTACCTTGAAGAAAACTCCCAAGTGTGCAGTATGATTTCAATGCAAAAGGCCTGACTCAAGCCGCAAAATCGTTAAAACATGCATTCGTAATACCGTGTTTCGGATTCTATTTATAAATTAATAATCTGGGAAACTACATTAAGTTATAAAGAAGGCTTTATATTTTTTACGTGTTAGCTTAAAATATGGAAATTAGTTAGCCTAAAACTCCCAAAAAATGTGTTAAAAATAATCGATTTTTACTCATTTAAACGGTTGATTAAAAGGAGTTGCCGACGATTTCTTTCAATTATGAGATATAAGACAAAAGCACAAAGCCTTTAAGAACAATTTAAGGCTCGGCTCTCCACATTCAAAACTACGATATTGGGTACCAATTTCAATGTTAAATAACCAAAACATACCTTCACTATTAAGCATATTTTTGTGCTGTTTTTGTTAAAAAACGAAAGCTGTATTTTTTTTTCTTAAAGTAAAATAGATTGTGGGTGTTGATTGCTAAGGAGTTTTGCAATATCTCTTTTTGCAACTGAGTAAAAAATTAATAAAGTTTACTATTTTTTACTATTTATGTCATACGTTTATGAAAACAATAAAACGGTTTCTGAAAATGTATTCGGCAATCAACATCAGCATATGACAGTACTTCAAAATGAAACCAAATTTTTAAATTTATTCCACGAATTAACGGAAAAAAAATGACTTATTCTGTAGCATTGCTCTTATGGGAATCAGATTCAATATGGCGGGCAGGGAAGCGCCCCCTTAAGACATTTCACAACTTTTTAGGTTGAAAAACGGCGTCCGAAACACGGTAGTACGAAGTGCATATTTTTGCTGTTTTACGCAAGGTATAGAAGACCCTTAAATGGGTAAGATTCAGACCAGGAAAGTAGGTATAAAAGTGAGTTTACGCCATCAGTCGCTAGGAGTTCTCAGGGCGCGTTTTGCCGGCTGAGTGTGGGACAAGGATGGAAATATGCGGAGAGACAGAGAGATCCGACTGTCATGTGACCGTGACCGTCAGCTCCTAGCGGCCGATGGCGCAAACACACTTTTATAACTGCTTCCCTGGTCTGAATTTTTAACATTGGCACTTTGCTTTTTATTGATACGTAGTCATTGACCATACTGACTAATATTTCTGAATCACAGTACCATTTACGGATTTCAGTTTTAAATTGTAAGTAATCATCCTCTGCCATTTAATTTTAAGGAAGGAAGTGTTTTTAATGAGCTATAAAAGTTAAGTGTGAAGGGGGAATAAATGGAAATAGTACGTATTATTTTTTACGGTGTCTGCTTGTATAATGTATCCTATTTAAGTACAGCACAGATTATGCGGATCAATTAGAACTGTATTTAAAAAATACGGATTATCAAAAATTATATTAGTCGCAAAAAGAGTAAAAAATACATTAAGTTAAACATACAAGGTGTCTTAAAAGCCCCCCCCTCCTTTAACTTTTGTGTTTGTTAAAACAAACAAATATCCTTTTTGGAACGATACTAACTTAGCCCAAAGTATCTTTTGAAGCAATCGGAAATTTTGAGTGTCCCCTAAAAATGGAGGATTTTGGGGGCAACTCAAAATTTTTAAATGGAAAGTATGGTCTTGAAGCTTAGGGGTGGTAAATAATATTAAATGTCCAAATCAAATTATTTCGTATATTTTATAACAGCAGTTATAATAAAGGTTAAAAGAACCAGCAAGCCTCAGATACTTAAACAAAACATAACCCAAAAAGTTAGTAGGGTATGTGTTATTTTTTCGTTCAACACAGGTTGTTGGCATTGTTTACGAAAACCAACCTAAATCTAGAAATATAAAAATATTTTTTTCAAAAATTGAAATCAGCTGTTAAATATTAGCGCAAACATCTGATTATATTCAATTGGTTGGTATGGTAATGAATGTAAATACATTCAAGAAAATAGTATGTGTTGGTTCATCAGTCTAGGCCTAACCTAAAATTATTTTTAATTTATTTTACCTCCCTTAACTTCATATACACATAGTTTGTGTTTTTGTGCACATCTTTGGCTCAGTACGTTTTGAATGGTGTAATTTTCATCATTCAATTGTCGTTTTTTAGTTTTTCATATTGTTGCTTATTTATTGGTATTACAGCTGTTATACGCTATGGTTTAACGCCAAACTTCACCCTGTAATATTTCCGACTAATTTTACAAATATTGAAATAAAAAATGGTTTTATCAAAATGAATTCTAGCCTATGTTACTCAGGGATAAAGTAGCTTTTTATAAAACAAAATGTTTCAATTGGTTCAGTAGTTCCCCCTACATATAAACAAACAAATTTTACCTCTTTATAATATTAGTATAGATAAGTACAGAACAAGAAATGCGTATGTAAAAAAGTTATCATAAATGCGGCCCAGTTGGTGAGAGGTAGAAGAGCTTCCCTCCTCACACGTTTAGCATGGAACAAATTTAAATAATTAAAATCTATTCAACAGTCCGGTTAGTTGGCAGCAATTCGGATGATTGGGTTTTAAAATCGCAGCTCTTTTGCTTTCAAATGAAATAAAGACAAGTAAGATAGGTAACTTACAAAAATGTAAAAATATATATATATATATATACAAACTACATTTTATTTTATGTTTTAAAATTAATAATGTAAATTTAACTAGATAAGAGTAAAATGTTAAATCATACGTCGCAAAAGATTACAAGAACATTGTAAGGCGGTGCAAGTAGGACAAAAGAAAAAACCTTTCTAAAATTACGTTATCTTTTAATACTAAAAATAAATAGTAGAATGTTGGAATGTAAGGGGAGCAGATCAAGACAATTTCAGTGAAGCGAGTTGGTAGAGAGGTAAGTTACCCCTCCTCCCAACTCCGTGTTTGCAAGTAATATTACTTAAGCCTTGATAAGATATACATATCTTAAGATATGCCTAACAATAGAACATGCATTAAATACCTATCTATAAGTCGCGATTGTAACACACATTCTGCTTATTATAAACATCAATTAAACATTTCAAATATCGCTCGGTAATTGTTTACTTAAGGTTGGAGATAACTAATTGTGTAGGCGTCGATATTTGAACCGTTATCAGCATTAATTAAAGCAAGTATTATGTACACAAATGTCGTTTAATAGTCTAAATTGGTAAATTATTAGACTATTAACAATAGAAAAATGTGTTTCCATTATCACCTGAAAACAAATACATCCTTATCTGAACTCCTCCTTCGTTAAGATTGTTTGATAACAATATTTGGTAATAAAGCTTTTAATAATTAATTAGTTTAACTTGTTCAAACCAGAATATTTGTTAAAGTGATAGCTGGAATGTGTTTTTTTTTAAGAAAAGAAAGGTTATTTCAAAATATTGTACGATATAAGATAACAAATGTCGAAATATTTGAAATCTTAATAATAATCACACTTCAGAATTAAAGTTCTCGGCCATCGTCGCCTAAAGCTTTTGGAACACCTTGAATTAAATTTCTAACTTTGAGGCAAGTCTCCAATAGAACAAACCGGAGACCTGAAATGTTTTCATAAGATACACTTTGCAATATCCCAAACGTGTTCTGGGGACCATGATCGGTGCTCATTGACCACTCCCCACCTTATGGGAAAGCGGTTGATAAACGTCTTTGAGGACCTGTAGACACTTTTGGCGTAATTATATATGGTAAGAGAAAAGTTTAGAAAATAATTTTATTTCAAGTTCTAGTTAAGTTCCGTTGTTTGTTAAATTTGGTTCTGATCTATTTACAGAACTCACCAAAACTATGTAATTGTAATACAACCAGTGTTGATATTATTTCATATTCTTACTTGAATATAAACTATCTTGGGGGCAAAAACTTTCAAAATATTGTCTCTTTTCAAGATAATAATAATAATTAAAAATAGTAAATTTGAATGTATTACATACATAGTTTTCCTGACCTTGTAAATAATTTCACTGGACGTCAAGAGTTCCACTCATTACGGTAAATTTACTTATTTTTTAATCTTAAATTTTTGGCTTAAAACTATTTTTTCAAAGAACTTTAAAACAGCAGCTAATCCTCTAACATTCCTACTCGTACTTTTGGTACTATACATCGTATGACCAATGATCATTTAAGTCTAAAATAAAACTTAACACGAAATTATAAAATTTACTGAAGGTTCTATTTGAACGCAAAAATTACAAAAAACTCTTCTAAAAATAATAATATTGTTAATTAGTTTAGAAAAGATAAAACTACGTCCGCCCAATGGTCTTTATCTATATAATATTATAATAATATGACATTCAATTATATATTTTGTATATTTCATTATAAAGTACATATAAACACGTTTTTAAGTATGGAATCTGTAAAGCCTATACGACTTTATATGCTACTTTAACCAAGGTGATTTTTCATCAATCTACACAATATTACTAAAATCGCTTAAACCAAAACTGTGACTTGAACAAAAATAGGGTTTAATCTCATTCTCTTTATAATATTTATATTTTTAACAAAATATATTGTTAGCGTTTTATTATAATTATTTATTGTTGACAAGTTTGCCATGGATGCCATTTTAAATAAAAATAAAGTAACTTATAACTTGTAAAAATTTTATTTAAAACTAGTGGACCCGGCAATGTTTCGCTATTGCTTGATTTTAGTATCAAACAAAATTTAGTGAGTGTAGTAAAATTAATTTAAAGTTTAGTGAGTAAATTAATTTTGAAGTGACTTGTGGTTAAAATAAAATTCTTATGAACATCTTATGTTGACTTATATGACTTCTTATGATATACTATATATTTTTAAGAATTTAATTTTGTATAAGAATTTAATTTTGTATATGTTTGTAATTTTGTATTGGGGTTAGGTGGAAGAGAGGACTAAATAGAAATAAAGTCAAAGTCAATCAATAAATCAATCAATCAATGATCAAAGCAAGCGGTCGCGGGCGTATAAACATATGGGTGTTTAATGTTAATGCAATTTATTTTATATGGGTAGCTATCCCACTTCATTACTAAGTAATCAAGTAATCACTTGACTTGATGATCACTTGTCTTAAGTAATCAAATTGGAAACGGTTATTATATCACTTAAGAATAATATTAGGGGCCTACACAAATTTAACTGTATAGCTTGTAGGAAGTTAGTGCAATTTATTTTTATTATGAAGGTGTAGCTACCCCATTTTAATATCTTTGATTGTAGTGGCCGTGTTCTTTAAACAATCCTGGTACTGATATGAGTAAATTGTGAAATTAGTTGCTATGAGTAGTTTTTGAGCTTATATAAAAGTAAGTGTTTATTATTGATTCTTATTTAATTTTAAGGGTAGTTATTCCATTTCATCGCTTTGATTTACGTAATCAAATTGTAAATGGTATGTTATATCACTTAAAAATAATATTACCTAATTTTAGCTTTATGGCTTGTAGGAATTTAATGTAATTTATATTTATTGTATAGGGGTAGCAACCCCATTTCAACTCATTAGACTGTAGTAATCGTAACGTCTAAACACTCATGGTACTGATATGAATAAAGTGTGAAATTTTTAGTGAAATCGGCCGAATAGTTCTTGAGTCTACAGAGGACAAAGAAACAAACATTCACTTTATATTTAAAATAACAGCTGTAACTCGTTAACGGTAAGTAGTAGGATTTTTATCAGTTTTATCTGACAGTTAACTCGTCAGTCAAAATGTTTCGTGTAGACATAATTTTAGTTTAGGTTTTATCAGATCGTGTAAAAATCTTAACAACATGGTTAAGGAAAACGATTTCCTTGGTCTGTTTAACTAAACTAACCCAAAAATGACACACTTTCTTTACTTATGCATATTTTATGTTTAAACCTCCGGATTGTTTTTTCTTAATAAAGGTAGTGTACTATAGGCTATACCTTTTCTGTCTACAAATCGTTATTACATGTTATGCACCTAGGAAGTTTCATCTGCAAGAGACATCTTCAGGTTTTGCATAAACATACAGTCCACAAAATAAATGCCGAAACACATTACAGGATTTAAAACAGTTAAGTGGACTAATTTAGTTACAGTCTTGGATCCATGCTCATTCTACTCATTGGTAGAATGTTTGTTCTTGTACCGTCACATCAAGTAATAAGGGATGTTATTGTCTGATACAAGTAAATAATTCTGTGTGTATTACAGCTTTTTCTAAGTTTGATCTATACGTTGATTTAAACTGCTTTAGGATCGAGAACCACGCGTCCGTAGTGGGGGAGTCACAGCGTGCTAATCAGGCAGTTGTCATAGCAATCGATGCACCCTGTGTTGCCAGATTTCTTTTAAATTTCTTGTCATTTGAAAGTCATTCCAAACAGGCGAGTTGCTTGATGAATAACTATGCACTTGACAACATTGCGTCGATGCCTCCCCACAGCAACACACTCGGCCGATTCTATAGCACTTTAAATCAAACTATAGCCATTCAATATTAGTACATTGGCGTCCGAGCATCGCTCAGTATTTTTTTATTGTGTTTTTTAGAAAAATGTATGTAAATACGAATCGCATGCTGAATAAATATGAATATTTTCCGATCTTAAGTACATATGAACTGTTTCTTTAAATAAAAAAAAAACATGAGTGTAATTAGTTTTAACATTTTATTAGATTTTTTTGAAGATATAAAACCTAGCGCATTCGAATCCTAACGTCCAATAACCTCTATAGGTACATGTAGGTTATGTAACAAACGGACATATTTGATATTGTTTATGTATTTTAGAAATAACAAATAATAATTATAATCATTAAATCATTTATATTACCGTTATAGAAATGCACAGAATGCAGAAACTCTTGAAAAGGTTTTCAGAACGGTTAATAACAGCACAAAAATAATGTTTTAGTTACATTTGGTGTTTGAATAAAGAAATAAGTTGAAAATTATACCACCTGATACATTGTTAGTGATTTATGTTTGCATCTATAATGTATCTATTCGCCTATACTTAGTGACTTCAAAGGTGATATATAAAAGCAGTTCAGAGTTTAAAGTTTATGCGCATTTTTGCAGACATAAGATCTAGCGCATTCGACCCTGGCGTCAAAAGACCCCTATATGCAAATTTTCATCAAAATCGTTAGAGCCGTTAGCGATATCCCCGAAATGATTTTATAAACAAATATACAAGAATTGCTCGTTTAATAAGATAAGATAAGTATACCCAACACATATTATCAATTTTGGTTAATAACCAACATTACATTTGGTTAATTTTTGCCCATTTTATTTTTTCCATGTATTATTACATAGATTTAAATAGTTGAACATATGGTTAATTTTGGCCCATTTTGTTTTTCCCATGTATTTTTACAAATAGATTTAAATAGTTGAAAATGTGGTAAATGTTTGCCCATTTTGTGTTTTTCATGTATTATTACATAGATTTAAATAGTTGGACATTTCATTAATTTTTGCCCATTTTGTTTTTTCCATGTATTTTTACAAATAAATTTAAATAGTTGGACATTTCATAAATTTTTTCCCATTTTGTTTTTTCCATTTAGGTAGAAATATTATGAAAGTATATAAATTGGGCTATATGCAGAGTAATGGAATTCACCATTAAACGATTAGCCTATGGTAATACAAAGTTAAGAATGATAGCAGCGCAATTTTAAGAAACTTTAACAAAGTAAATTTTTATAAGATTTTTTAATGTAATGTATTGGTACTACCTTAGACTATATTTATTAAATTTAGTTTCATGTTAAGCTCTTACTAACAGTGTTTACGAATTCATCATTTTGTTCTTCGTTTCGTTTTATTATTCAATTTGCTATGCATGTGTAATTATTCAACTATAAGTTGTAAATATAAATGTGTTTAGCTAGACATTATAACTCATTCTAAAACTAGAAGTATCTTGACTAATGTGTGTTTTACCCCTCGGCGATTATTTACTGTGCAGGCCACCCCACAATTAACTAAGCGGATGATATCTCTCAAAACGTGCGTTAGGTTAGGTCTAGTGACATTCGTCACTGTTACGTAAATATATTTATGTTTTCTTTTTAACTCACTAAGAAGTAACCTAAGATTAGTACACAGAAACCTGCATTCTGTATCTAATTCCGATGTAGCGGCTGTAAGCACCACCGCTTAGTGTCATAATACTGGAACATTCTTTAAAAATAAAATCCATATTTTTATAGAAACGATGTCTGAATGTGTTGGAACCAGTTGAAGCTAAATAAATATGACAACAAAAAACATATTTTTTTGTTTTACCTACTGTTTGTTTGTCTCAATGAAACACAAAGCAACGGGTAAAAAGTAGATTTTACTATAAATTAACAGTAAAATTATTTGCTATGTGTTACTGTTAAACATAATGAAATAAATAAATACAAATAAAACACAGAATCTTATATTGATTATTATGAAATAGTTATTGTAGTACCTAGGGTGCAAAGTTGAGTTTGTCGCACGAGATTAACCTTTACACTCGTAATACGCACAACGTTTTACCTACAGCTACATTCTAAATTAGTGTTTTAGTTTTTAAAAAGATCTGTTTTACAGAGGTTAGTTCCATAACAATGAACATTTTCAAAACAAAGACTACGTCAGCTGTTTACTTTGCGTACAGTGCGGGTAGTAAACAGCTGGATTGCGAAAAGTAAAGCTGTTTAGCCGTGCAGTAAAGTAAAACAAAGAGGTAAACTTGACGCTGAACACATGTAGTTTAGTTTGCGCACTGCTGTGAGTGTGCAGAAACGCACTTTATTAAACAGCTGTAGGGAAAAAAGATTATATTAATCTGTAAAATATTTCCGTAATGGTTAAACATACAGAAATTATAGAAAGTGTTGATCAAGAAACGGAATAACTTTGAGGTCGCGTTCTGCGGTATAAATAGAGACAAATGTTCATATTCACGTTGTTTCGGAAACGGTTGGATTTGCTATTCGCATTTTATATGTTAGGCCTACGTTTTAAAAGTGTACCAAAGACAACGATTGTATTAAGGATATTTTCAAAATGGCGGACGTTTATTCAAAAATCCAAATATTTTCAGAAAATTTACAAGTAACAAAATATGTACTTTTTGTGACAAATAATTGTTGAATTTAGTTTGATTTATTTAATTTTCCTTAATTAATAACCAATATATCAACAAATAACAGAACTTTCTGTAGTTGTCTATAATAACAATTTGCATTAAACCAAAATATGTTAAATATTCTGATAGTAAAAAGTCAAATCCATCTACCAGATTGTATTAAAAATTCAAATTTATCTCTACAATCTCTACCCGTTTCAAAACTGCGTCTGACTTTTAATACTTTCGTTTTGATGACGATAATTCAGTTGTCATTTTACCAAAATAAAACAAGTTTTATACGTTGTTAAAAAATATTTATGTTTTATAGTTGCAAAATTTTAATTGAAAAAACGTGAAAAAGTATCTTAATTTAATAGTTGATTATTTCCAAAGGTATATAATTTTTTTTTTTTTTTGAGAACATAAAAACATCTTCATTTTTTTGTTGATTATATTGTTTAACTACAATATCTCAAAGATCGAAAAATTTAAGGTTATCCTTTGAGCTACAGATCTTATTCGTTATACTTTTCGGTAAAGAATGTGAGTATCTCTACTGCTTTCCTTCAAAGTATTACCTGTTTTATTTTCGTGTTACAGACGAGGTTTGGGGGTAATAAATTTGTTGCCACTTTTTCACAAATTTTTTAGTTGCTTTAGTTTTTCTCCAAATGTTAGGTTTTGAGAAATTTTAGAGAATTTCTAGAAAATTGGATATTTTAAATAAAATGGTTTTGATATCATTAAATAAAGTGTTTTGAAACGATTCCAAAAAGGAAAGTAATATAAGATATTTAATTTTAAGGGAACTAAAATTTAGCCGCGTAAAGTACACAGTAAAATAAATTTGTTTAAATCTTTAATTATTGAAACATACGTGAGATATCATACTTTATAGCTATTTACTGTTGAGGAGAAAATCGACTGTGGCAGAAAAACAGAAAACGAAATGTACTAAATACCATATGTATAAATAAAATACATAAATAAATATAAAGTATAAATAAATATGTACTACACAAATAAACCAATTATCTTTCCACAGATGTAGAGGTATGAAATTTGGCACTTATAATCTTAAACGTTACTAAGAAAACATAAACACTTGCATTTTGATTACTTGCTTCTAAGTGGTGAAATACGGATAGCAAAACAACCATTATTATATGTAAAAAATGTAGGCCTATATACTTCCTACGAAGCTAGTGAACTGATATTTTACATTTCTTAAGGCTCTGCTCTAGTAAAAGAGAAAGCAACCGGCAACTCCCGCGCTTCACCCTATAGCCGTATCTAAACAGTGAAATTTCTTGCAGCTGAGCGCTTTGACATTGCCTCATTTATAACCATTTTATAAATCCATCTTTTATAATTGAGTGCTAACAAAAACAACTGAATCTTCTTTATAAAATTGCGGATCCGGCTTGCGATTCATTTTCAATTATAAACTTGTTATTGCGTAAAGAAAAACGTTCAAACTTGGTACTTAAAAAAATGTAAATTACCCGACAAATGAACGGGATTTAAAAACACATGATTATTTAAAAAACACAAAACGGATGATTATTGTGATTGTGGTTAAAATTAGACTTTGAAAACAATTTTATTATAAAAAATAAAGGAAATAAATGGTGTTAAATTTATCATTGCTCATATGGGATGAAAATCCAAGATTGCCGCCCCTACAGCAGATCCTTAAAAGTGATGAATAGGAAGAGATTAATGTACTAGCATTTTGATTACTTGCGACTAAGTGTTAAAATGGGGGCAACTAAACGTCCAATATAAAATGTTAAGAAAATGATATAGCACTGTACATAGATGACTGATTTAAGTAATAAAAAAATATTAATATACTAATGAGATCTGAATTTAAGTATACATTTATCTGTTAAATGATACAGATAAATGATAAATGATAATTTATACCTGCTAATAAATAATAATAATAATAATAATAAAACAAATACAATGATGGCTGAATATTTAAAAAAGCTAAGAGTGTTGCAGGAGTACACTTAAAAGAAATATTAATTTTATTGGATAAACCCCGGGATAGTTGAGGTACAGCAGTACATATAATGATCGTGTCTTGGCTGTTGGGGTTGTAACTATAACGGCCAGCGGTTTGACTATCTGGCCGAACGAGAGACACCGCTAATGTGCCATTGTGGTGAGCAGACACAGTTGGTCAATCCCGCAAAACTATCCTTATAAACTTTGTAATGGGTCATTATTTCGGAATGTAATTAGCGCAATACAATGTAAACTATGTTAACATTGACCCATCTACTAGTGTATGGTACGGTTTACTTCCACTAAACAGTAACAGTGAAATGTATTAACCAACTCGCTTTGATGAGATCATGGTACGTTTTAGCTGAAAGGAGTTAAATGTTTAACTTTTAGTTTACCATGAATGGTTATTGGGGCGATTTAAAATGCTCAGTTCATCTAAATTAAAGAGTGATAATTAAGTTAACAATATTGAAAAACCTACCAATATTGTAAATTATACAGGGTGATTCAGAATTATGCCATAATAGGCTAAAAATAATAAAAAAAGTTCTTATAAACATAGGCCAGAAAACGCTTTGTTTTTCAGATAGGCCTATCCGCCGTTTTGTTTTTTGTACCAAATAATTCCTAGTATATCTAGAGAAATGTTTTACTGATTGAGTTCAAACTTGGCATGACGTTTAACCTAACAATGATATAGCTCAAGAAAAATTAGTGATTAAATCCAATAATGCGTTTAAAAATCGAGGCTGTTTGAAAATTTCAAGTCTAAATTACTCAAAAACCGTACATTTTGCAGCTATTTTGATTCCCTGGTCGGATAGTCTCACAGTCAAAACAATCGAACGAAGGATAATAGTTACGTGTAATAATTGGTTTGTTCAACCCAGCTGTATATACCAACACAGTAAACACAGCAATATTGTATGTACATTATGTTGTTATTATCTTCAACTTAGCTATTATCCTTCATCCGATTGTTTTGACAGTTACACCATCCGATAGGGAATCAAAAGGGCTACAAAAGTTGTCTTGAAATTTGTTGTTAAAATGTAAGGTTTTTTAGTATTTTAGGTTTGAAATTTTCAAATCTCCGCCATTTTGAAACGCATGATTGGATTTAATCGCTTATTTTTCTTGAGATACATCATTGTTAGGTTAAACTTCATGCCAAGTTTGAACTCAATCAGTCAAACATTTCTCTAGATATAAATTATTTTGTAAAAAAAGAAAATGGCAGATATCTGGAAAACGAAGCGTTTTCGGCCTATGCTTATAAGACATTTTTTTCTTATTTTTATCTGTAGAATGAGCTTTAGAGACATTTCCGCATAGTTCTGAATCATCATTTATAATAACCTGTCTAAAGTGGTGTTTCTATAATACTTTATATTAGTAGGTTTTATTTTGAACCAATCAGGAGTCTAAGGATTAAGATATGCAGACTAACATATTTTGTTTGGAATGTTGAAGGCTTTATTTCAACCAAATCTAGGCCTACTATAAAGAATTAATTTATATATAACATACACTAATCTAAATAAATGTATTATACTTCCTTTTTTTAGAGGATGGAATGCTTTTACGCAAACTTCTCAGCCAGAGAGGTACTGTGGGACTCAATCCGCTGCCGCGCGGACAAACTACCAACTAAACCATCCCCCTCTCCCGTTTATACATGCATGTACTTAAGGTTAGAATTAGCATTTTCTGATGTACTAACCTCTTAATGTCATGGTGTTTAGGTTATATGTCAGACTAGCTCGATGTGATTAGTCCTCTGTTCTGATTTGTCAGTTGAAGTCTGGCTTTGAACTTGCAGGCAAATTTCCCGATTTCTTCGGCTACCTACCAAGATCCCGATGAATATTCTGGTTATGAAGATAACACGGAGTATTCACTATAAGACGAAATACTTCATTTTCGGTCTCTATTCCGAGTTTCTTACAGACATATCGGTTAAAAGTGTGATTATTATAAAAATAATCTATTCTAAAAACCCAAATTTTATTTTGTATACTTTCACTAAACATCAGCGGCCAATATAGGCTACTTCTGAAATTTTTTTAGAAACATTATTAATTTTATGATTAGAAAATCTGATAATTTTCTTTAAATAGTCCATTTTGAAACCGATAGAGGAGTGGATCTAAATTGACTTTCGTTTAACCAAATGTTTAATTGTGGAAATATTACCGAATTCTAATTAGGGCTATTATCGAAAAAAGTAAAGAAAGCAGCGCTGGACTGCCGACAGAAGTGAAAACTGTAATGAATATTAATCTTTGGTAACATTGGTTTAGTACGAATATTGATTATTTTGAAACTTCCAAGTAAATTTACAAAATGAGGAAGCACAATGCCCATTTCAGAGGTATTACCAAGTAAACTATTTTAACACAACTTACGGAATGAGGAAGCACAATGTCCATTTCAGAAGTATTACCAAGTAAACTATTTTAACACAACTTACAAAATGAGGAAGCACAACGTCCATTTCATAGGTAGCTTGCATTATATCGTGATTCGATGTGGTATGGTACGGTCAATGGCGAGATTTCATTCAATACACACGCAAAAAGTGCCGTACGGGTCATAAGAAGTTGGTATAAATTTGTCATATGACGAATCTAATTATGCATTGTGGTGAGGAAATGTTTTCAATTTAATTCATATTCCCAATTAAAACTATTATGATTGCATATGTTGGTATAGGCTAATACTTTACTCTTATAATGTATGTATGTTATAAGTTGATTTATATAAAAATAATTTATAAATTCCGTGTATTTATTTGAAAACCTGTTACAGCTAGAGTGAAACGTTTTTAGATTTATTTACAGCCGAACTTAAATTCGATTTCTAAAAGCTACCGTAAAAATGTTAGATAAACCTGCCTTGTAAAAATTAACGGACTTAATAAAACCACTATCAGCAGGATGGAAATAAAACGAACGTTAGGAGCTTCGTTCAGAAATTTATTTAAGTCGGAATCCCGAAACGGAAAACACAAAAATACTCGAGATAGCCTTAATAAACACGACCGTTACCAGATAGCCTACAGAGGCCGGTCACAACAAAGAGACTCTAATGCTTCCATATCTTATTTGTAATCTATGTAGAAAAGAAAATAACCTTAAAACACTTACCCTATTAGTGGAAAACAAAAAGATTTCCGTTGTTAATGAGAGAACTAAAAGCAAAAGTGAGGCGCTATTCTGTCCTGTTATTTTATTAGGCAGTTCGGTCCTTTGTCCCGGCCGAAACTGTCTGATATATAGTTCAACCCGCCCAATAATGATTCGTTTACTACGACTCCGACTACCAAGTGTGGGTATTCTTTGTTAATTGACAAGAACCTGTTCTCGCGTTGCTTTTAACCGGAGAATCCTGTGTATTTCTTGTACTCCCTTCGAAGGCTTATCGTACTTACTGGATT
>JAGFPH010000029.1:581729-593842 GCA_018207615.1 Philaenus spumarius
TACACGTTTTCTTAAATAACTCGGGAAATATTGAGTTTAGTAAAAAACTAACCCTATACAAAATTACACTTCACAGTTACTTATCTTCAAAAAAGGTTCCACTCATTTTCTCGTAGTTGTTATAGTTTTGAAGATAGAGTCCGTGGAAAATAGAACAAAATTAACAAAATTAGGGTTTTGGCTTATTTTGTACATTCTACAGTCAACTTAACCAAAACAGGATGAAAACACCCCGAAGTTTTAAAACTTGGCGTAGTTACTCATTCCAGTGTCCTGGTGGTCAAGTGGTGAGTGGGATGGAACTCATTTTAAGGTTTTTTTACAATTTTTCTGAAATATTTCAGGAAATATTGAGTTTAGCGAAAAACTAATCCTAAATAAATTTAAACTAGAGTACAGTTTTCTACGAAGTCTGTGAGTGCGTATGTCGTGTCCACAGACAGACACAAGGACACAATTTATTTTTATTGCTTTATCGTGTTCAGAGATTTCGTTAACGTCGAGAAAAGTAAAAAACGTTGGGGTAAAATTTTTAGAATTTTCGCAAGATTTCAATACTTTGGCATTTTAATGCGAGCCGAAGTAATACGCTTTTTACGTGAGATTTAAATCTATTTGTAGTACTAAATTTTGGGTTTTTAATGGACAACTTGCATAGGCCTATATAATATATGTCAATGACTGCGTACATCATTAATGTTTACACTAGACATTGAACTGGTTCAAGATAATAAAAGGTTACATTATAACTTACTAAATATAGACATTTTTGTTTGACATATGTACAGTTTTCTGCTTTATTAAGTAACTGTGGTTGGGGATGCAACGGGGTGAAAAATCAATATGAAACAGTAAATGATTTAAGCAGTAACTGCTTCAATTTGTTTGTTAGAGTGGAGTGACAATTTTATTCTAGCACCTCTTGATTACAATGCAAGAGCTGTAATCATCTTGAAGAACTGAAGTTTAGCTGCACCACTATTTGTATTTACAGGTCACACGAACTTTGAGTTTACGACATCTTTCATGTACAAAAAACAGGTAATCAAAATATCAGTACAATTTTTGTAAACACACACACGAAGAATAGAATAATGCTGAAGATCGTAAACATAAAGCGTTGCTCAAACTACGACAGGACTTTACATCATTAGTCAGGTTTTAATGGTGCAATTGAAGAAGTATTTTTTATTCGAATTATTCCGTCAGTAAGAGAACGTGGCTAACTGAAGGAAAACCATTAGGCGAGAATAATTAAGCATGCATTGAACGATTTAAATGAGTTCTTCATTCAACATCAAAAGCGTTTGTATCAAGTTGTCATTAGTAGCCGACTCTGATGAAGGACAGTAATGCGAGGTTGATCGTAAAGTGAGTTATAAGCTTCTCGAGTCATCAAGTATTTCTCAGAAGCGCAGTTTCCTTAAACACTTCTATTAAAATGATGAAAAACGAGAGTGTATTGGTTAAAATAAACTTGTCTTAATATAAAGTAGGCTGGACCGAATCTATAAGTTCTGGGTCCTTTGAAAGAGAAATCTCGAAATCTGACATGAGTAACAACAGTTAAAGAATATACATAGAGACAAGTTTAAACTCTTGTAAAAGTAAAATGAATAAGCATTTTTTGAGACCTTATTTATGAAATTGCTATAAGTTTAATCGAAATCCCCCTTTTGATCTTTCACAAGCAAAATATTCAACAAGCTCTTACGTTTTTATGTCGGTGGCCTTTTTATGTTTAATGGATATATTCGCTAGGACTCTCAATGTTTCTTGTTTAATTGTAGGCCTACTCTGCAAGAAACCGTATTGTTTTAGAATTTAGAACTGTTGTTCAATTAAAGCTACTATCTACGATCACTCGTAAGGTGGCGGAAACGAAACACGTGCTAATGCGTTTCCCAATTCAGTGTTTTAAATGAGTATTCATCATATGAAACAAAAATTGGTTGAGGGAACATAGATTTTTAGCGTGAGAATTTTTGTGCCGGATGGTTGGATGTTGTTTCTCAGAAGTGGAGTACACTGTGACTGTGGTGAGTCTGGCCCCTTGACTCTGTACGTATATAAACTTATTTCTCTCCAGTAACCATCGTTTACACCAAATACATCGGGTTTTTCTTTTCTTCTTGAAACAAAGAGCACCGACACATAAAGCAACAGTTGAATCAAAATCCGTTTCCCGACTAGTGACGCGGTGGTGGCGGCGCTCCCAACATGTTTGATGTGTGTATGGGGAAATTTTTGGGTTGGATGTTGGGTGGGATTTTGGGTTGGATGTTGGGTTGGGTGGAATGCTCAACAATGTATGGGTAGCTTCAGGGCCGGATTTTGGTCATAACGGCCCCTAGGCTCAGCGTGTGGTGCGGGCCCTACCGGGGGGCCGGGGGGGGGGGAGGGAATACCACCAGCAAAATGGGGGGTCCGGGGAAATTTTTAAAAATATAACCTCTGAAAACATGTTTTTTTGCAATTTGGAAGTCAATTTTACTACTAATAAAAGCACTTTTGAGACTGGAATTTATAATACCGTAAATATTTTACTCTATATTACATTTATATTCTAACAGTTTTGAAAAAAGAATTGTAAAAGTTTTTGATAAAATGACCTTGAAAATCTCATTTTAAGGCTTATTTGTAGTTAAAAATGTAGGTATAAGATTTAAGAGTACCAAATTTATAAAGACGTGAAATTTTAATTTTAACTTTAATTTTGCATGGTGATAAATAGGTTAAATAATGAAAAATTCAGCAAAACACTTAAAAATATTTATTAACACAACTGCTAAAATTATTATTTATAAGTGCACCCATAATTAGGTAGTATAAGTTACCGTAAATTGTACATTATTTACAATACAACATTTTCCATTCATTGAGTCAAACACTACTTCAAAAAATGCACTAATTCAAAAAATAAAATAAAATAAAACATTGGTACTACACATGTACTTGACAAACTACTGTATTTTGAAAATTAAAACATTGGAAAAGTTATTTTTGATTTTTGATGAAGGACATTATATTTATGTTCTGAAGAAGGATTGCTTTTATTTCATGAAATGGATTTTAGTACTGCTTTTAATAAAATAACATACATATTTAATTACTGCTTACTGCTAATAGGTTTCCTCCTGAGCTTCAAATTTAAAAAGATGTTGATTATTTCTTCTTGATTTAGCTGTCTTAGTATGTCATTTTCGATGCTGAGCAACGCCAACCAGTTTAGACGGGGTTCAACCATTGACGTCCTCAACCTATTTTTACGAGTTTTAGTTTAGAAAACGATCTTTCTGCCGAACAGTTTGTAACCATTAGCGACAGGTACATCCTCAACGTAACTTCTACATTTGGCAGACAGTCTTTTAGATGGTTTTCTAGCAGCAGTTTGTAGAGCCATCTCTCTTTACTCATGATAACTTCACTTTTTTCAAAGTCTGATTGGTATTGAATAGAAACCGCTTGAAACTAAATGAATTCATTTCCTATGTTGTCATCCAAGTCATTGCAATATATGTTAGCAAGTTTTTCACTTGCAGCTAGGACTTCTTTAGCAGACAGTGTCATTAACTTGTTAAGAAACCCAAAACGAGTGTGGACAAGTTTGTAAGCTTCAAGTCTCATAACCTCTCAGCCAAACCAATTTTTATGAGCACTGCACTATTAGCCGTGCGTGCGAATTTCAAATGACAATATTATTATCATACACTAGTGGCATTTCATCGACCTCGAAAATCTTTTTATCTAGCCTACCGGTACTGCCTAAAAAATTTTATTTTTAAAATTTGTTTTTTTTTGTGGAGCAGGCCCTTGTGTGGCGCGGGCCCCTAGGCGCGCGCCTACTTTGCCTGTGCCTAAATCCGGCCATGGGTAGCTTAAGACAAGTGTCACAAGTAGGGTTTGATTCAACGGCAGTAGCCAGAGCAATGTTTACTGTCCACATGCAGTCATACTGTGAAGCGATTTCACTCATACACTAAGTACGCAATTTAATAATGACCGCATTTGTGCTGATTCTAAGAAATATTTTTCATGAGAGCCACCATATTTATTCTAAGATAAAACACCAGTTAACGTTTCTAGAAATAAAATGATATCTTTTGAGCTAACAATTTTGGAGACATCATAATCTCCGAGGAAAATTACATTAGATCGTTTTTGTTAAACCCTTAAGTTACCACGCCACCTCAGACGTGAATAAACTTTATGCTCCCAAAGAATAAATTCTGCTGTTGGCAAATAACCATCGCTGAAAATTCGAGTTTTTCACCAATTAAACTCCAAACCAACAGTAACAGAAACAGTATTACGAGTTGTTGAAATTGAATTAAAATGACACAAAGTGACGAAAAGCTCTGCTAAATCTTGAAGTCTTGTAAAGATATTATTTATCACAATAACTTTGAAGTGATTTTTTCATATTAGAAAAACATTAAAATGACCAAATATAAGTAAATAGTTGAGGTGTTAGCGTATTTACATGGGGAAGTTATTGCAATGACTCTTATGGTAAGACCTCAGGTCGGTAAATGAGCACAGATCAGAGAACAAGTATTAAAAACTTTATACTGTATATTATATGTTCGTTAGAGTGTTCGCATTGTATGTTCAATTTGGTCCAAATTTTGTACACATTATGTTGGTTTTTTAGTCGCTCAGGCGAGTTCGTTAGCCAAACAATCCAACACCAGAAGCACTTCTTTTCACAGGAAGTATATGTTTTTGAGATTTTTCATCTATATATATAAAATTCAATGTATGTCTGTTTGTACGTTTGTCTGTTTGTATGTTTGTCCTTTATGCGTTACCAAACCGTCCATCCGATTGCTTTGAAATTTTGCATAGTAACACAGGTTAACCCTGGGAAGGTTTTAGGCCATTTACCAAAGTCCTAGGACATTAGGGCTACGCCCCAGTGGCCCTCAAAGTTTCAATGTTAATCTTATGGAAGAAAGATTTCTATTGATTTTATCAGGGACACAAAAACAGCTGTTCGTATGAAAAGCTTAAAACAGCTGATTTTGATCAACAGCTGATTTTGATCAACAACTGATTTGGATCAAAAACTGAATATAATTTTAGGTTAGGTAAATCAAGCAATGAGCAGAATCCCATTATAATTTACATCGGCCCTCAGGGATACGAATTAAGTCTTTCAAAGTTTCAAATTAAGCAATAGCGAAACATTGCCAGGTCAGCTAGTACTAGAATAAAATTTATTTTGGGTTTTATCTAAAAAAAAACTAAATATATGAGATTATTCTGCACATTTAGTTCTTTTACGCGACCTTATAGTCCTTTTGGTTCCCACAAAATCGATCGAAATTAAAATACCATAAAAGTACCCGGTTCAAATCCACGTAGGGACTTTTCCGTAGGAGCAGGTCTTAGACCGACGGCTGGGTTGTGTGAGGTGGGGATGGAAGCTGAGATGCACACAAAATTCTACTAATATATTTCGTACACGCAGGCAGCTATTGAGTGCCATCATGAGTAGAACAATTTCCCAAATAGTTGGTTGAAATCCTAACACATATAAATTTAATTTTGGAAATTCGCTCTACCGTCAGCTGCGTGATCGAATTATTGTTTACACTTTTTTAGACTTTTTGAATCATCGTAAACACAAGAAGGCACCATGGCGTAGTATTGTAATCTATATGTATAAAATCCAAATACCACTCACTGACTCATCACGAAATATCCACGGATTGGAATGCTATTTGATATATAGCTTCTTTTAGGGCCCTGGGTGCTCGCTAAGAAAGGTTTTCAAAAAATTCGAAATTTTAGGAGGGGGGGGGGGGGGGGGGGAGTCAAAGTTACTAAAAATCCCCATAAGAAATACATAATATATTTATTGATATTTTTGTTGTTGTTAATATACATTTAACTTTGATTTGTCTATCCGTGCAAAGCCGGATCGGGCCAGATAGTTGCCTATATTTAAGGACGTTACGTATGTTTTACAGGTCATTCACCTGGCTTTAACAAAATTAAGGGTAGCAAATTGTCGACGTGGTATAACAGTAACAGAAATAGAACGGCTATTGGCAGACGCGTTTATCAATCACTATTTACCTTTTGAATTTACTGGTTAGTCGATATCACTTCGTTTCAGTAAAGCGAAGAGCAATACTATAACCTATAGAATGGCATCTTGAGTCAAATCTTTTACTTTCAAAGAATCATAAAAATGTTTCTAGATACCATGGTGTAAATCCACGACTCAAATAAAATGTAAAACATGTAAAATGTACCTGTGTTCTTTTGGGAAACCCCATTTTTTCAATTACTATCAAAAATTGAGCTGCTTCCATTTATTTAGTTAAAAGCGATTTTAATGATTTTTATTTTTTCATATTTTAAATAACTAAGTGATATTTGTTAATGGATGTTAGAACGCTGTAAACTTAATTATGTGTCTACGTATTCAACTACTATAGTAAATATAAGGATGAAAAGTTTACTTGTAAAGAGGCAAATTAAAACAAACACGGAATTTAATAATTACCTCAGTTGTGCTTACTGAGTCCCTTTCATAATAAAAGACAATTGTTTTGGGATAAATATTGTTTCCCTTAAAATAAATTAGTAACATTTGAACTAACGGTTGGAGGTATCCTCACCCCAATTAGTAGTCTACTCAGTTGATACAATATTTATTGATAATTATTCTGATAACAACCAAGATGTGTTTTGCTTTTAAAAATCTGTTTGTATAAATTGTGGGTACTGCGATGATTGGTATAAAGCATGTTAATATAAAAAAAGTCCAACATATTGCGAGAGAGACCAAATGTAACATATTCTTATTCTATGTAATTACGCATGTTATACATCATCTTCTGACAAATCACATCCCATCTCCTAAGTCAAGACAATGTCAGCGTTGAGGGAGAAACTGCAAATGTTTAGACCTTGTTAATCAAAGAAACAAATGACTAGTGTAGTGATGTGAAAAGGGGACCGTTTTTTTGTTACGTTTGTTTTCGTCTCCGCTTTATTCCCAGGGAGAGAGAGTTATGTCCAGGACTCCGGAAAAACTACCCCAAGCTGGTTCCGCACAAAATATTTTTATAAAAAAACATCCCTCTTTAATTACGACCGACTTGCACATATGTTACTCTCGGCATTTGTCGTGTAACACCTCTCTGTACGCATATTTCCGCGAGGATTCCTCACTTTACGGGAATTAGAGAATATTTCACTCAATGCTCTGAAAATTGGAATAGCAAAAGCTATTTATTTACCGCACAAATAAACACGTTTATACCAGATGGCAATTTAGATTATTTTGTAACACTCCTTTTTAAATAATACAGCATTATTTAACGCAATTTAATTCTAATTTAGGTCGAGCATTGAATTTCTTTATCAAAGTATGAGATGTAGAGGCTTTTCATTAATAATAACAATTAAAATTTTATAATAGTTCATATTTTATTCGTATTTATTATTATATAAGTTGTATAATAATAATATACACATTTCTTTATATGTTGTTTATTTATGTTTCCATGGCTTCTTAAAAGTAAACTGCTACAATTTTAATTAAATAATTACTTTTACTAGTGGGTATGTATAATTAGTTATAATAAATACATGGATTAAATAAATTGTGGTATAACTAACATTAATTACTGTTTACAAATTACAAACAAAAAATTACGTGAGTGTTATACAAATTTAAGAAAACGCAATCAAAATAGATAAAAAAGATTTATAGTTAGGCTTTACATTTCTTATTTATTTCATTATCATTATTCTTTTAATCTGATAATGGAAGGGTGCATAGAACAATTATTGATTTCATAACCAAATTTATAATCATTAGACAAAATATACAGAGTGATACAAAAGTCCGGTCACCCCTTAATAATAATTTAAAAATGGTTGCACATATCAACTCCGTACTTTCTGGAACCTATTCAATTAAAAAAAACTATTTTATTATGATTTCAAAAAAAAAAAAAATAATCAGCCATCTTGAATTTAACTTTGTTTTTTTTTTTTAATGGGAAGGTGGTCATGTGATACATCATATTGATGTAGGATTTCAAGAGAAACCCAACGGTGAAATTTGCACATCCATATCTTTAAACGATTAAAAATGGTGACCAAAAAAACAATGAAATCATGTTTTCCGATTTGCACCATTTTGCTGTACAGTACTTAAAAAAAAAAAATTATTATTATTATTTTTTGGTTCAGAATGAAATAAGCTTTCTAACGATATTCCACACAACGATATTGGGGAGTATTTGGTAGAACCGCTCGAAATCAATTTTGAAAAATTCAAAATGACGGTGACTCAAAAATTTTAAATACTTTCAATATCGTTGTGTGGCATATCGTTTGAAAGATTATTTAATTATGAATCTAAAAAGAATAGTGATTAATATATATATATATATATATAAAATAGCATAGCAAAATGGGCCAAAATCGAAAAACACGATTTCATTGTTTTTTTGGCTGCCATTTTTAATATGGATGTGCAAATTTCACTGTAGGGTTTTTCTTGAAATTCTATATCGAAATGATCACATGACCATCTTAGCATTTAAAAACCCAAATTACATTCAAGACGGCGGAGATTTTTTTGAAATCACAATAAAATAGTTAAAAAAAAATTTAATAGGTTCTTGAAAGTACGGAGTTGATATGTGTGAGTTAAATTATTAAGGGGTGGGTGAATTTGTAACACTCTATATAATATATTTAAAAAAAATGTTTTATATAGTGAAAAAGATAATAAAAAAATAACAGTAGAAACGTAGATAAGTAACAACTATTTTGTTTTAAGCAAATACGTTCAGTAGAAGGTGAGAAATAAAATGAAAACTATTAGTAAGCTGGTAGTCGCACGTTTTAATTCACAATAAAGTACTAATTGCTTTATGAAATTTTAAACTTAAGCTAGAAATAAATGTTCGATTAATTTGCTTTTATCCATTTTCCTAAACGATGTAATGTGAGAAATTATTTGCTGGAAAGATATAACTGAAAGTATATTATAAATATTTCCAAAAATAATTTAAATTTGGGGACGTAACGTCCAAGAAGGTTACAAATGCTATCAAAATTGAGTTATAAAAAATGAATTTGTTTTATCTCAATCTGTTTTATCTGAATTTGTTTAAAATACGTTGAGAAATAGCTCAATACTAGTTTATTGAACTAATCTTGTAGGCCTATCGTTTTGATACAACTTCAGCTTGGAACAATAAACAACGACTTTTGTTTGTTTCTATAATGAACCGTCCAAGAACTACAAAATTTCTTCGCCAACAATATGTTACTTCGTGTTTCCAGAAAGGATTCAAAACATTTGTTTAACAATTGTATAACAGTGTATTTATGTTATCTGCGTTTAGATCCGAATAACAATGTCCCGGTAGGTTGAAGTTATTAATAGGTTCGGCGAAATATATAAAAAGCCGAGCGGCCAAATTATGACAAAAGGCCGTAGATCAAGAGATGGCGCATTCTTGAAGTCGAGCCCACCCTGATGAAGACGTAATCCTGCTGAAACATAGTTAATATTCCTAGACTCCGTTTCGATACGACCGTATAGATTCTATCATCCCCATATTTTAAGCGTTTTTTCAAACTCGTGTCATAAATCTTTGCGAGCGTACAATGTCTTTGTTATTTATTTTCTCGTGTTTCTTCGGAACTACCTACGTTTCGTCCACCTACGGTCTCGTATATCTGTCGCTAATAAATTCCGTCAAAACGTGGAATAATCGTGCTCGACCATGTTTTCGATATTAGGAACTCGCTGACAGATGTTCCTATCGGAACATATTATTTTATTTGTCTACAACGTAACAAGTAGTTAGGTCAGCGGGCAGGAAGACCCATTGTTTTTTGGCTCAGGAGTTTGTATTTTATGTCTTACATGTTTATTTCGAACGGAACGTTAACTAAATCATAAAACAACATGAGGATTACCATAAATATTATCAATTGTTTCGGCATTTGTGAAACTTCTGAATGGATCCAATTTAAATAATTTGTTCGGTTAATTCACGTCTCATCAATTAATTAAAAAAATGTAAGTTGACAAACTATGTATAACCAACCGGAAGTTGTGATAAGGTTGATTAAACTGATAAAATGATCAATCTGTAAAATAAATTTCCAAAAGCAGTAAGTTATTGATAAAACATAACTTTTGTCTTTACTCCTAAAAGTTTTGATGATTTTGTTTAAAAAAACCATCCGTTGTTCTTGAAGATAAAAGTATTTTAGTGAATAAACATATGATTAAGTACACAATTTTGAGCCGTACCAATCTTTCTTTAATTTATTATTTCATAACTATTTAAATTAGTGTCTAGAATAAAAGAGGAAATAATAATAATAATAATAACAAATAATAATAATACAATGCAACAAATCTAACAAATATATTACCTTGTAAGTATTAACCTATTTTTCAGGTTAACAATAGTTTTTCATGTACTACATGTAACTATCAAAGAAATGAATAATTTACTTGACCATAAATTTAAATGTCATTATGCGTTCAAACTATAATTTATAATTTAACTTAATAGATATAAGTAAATAAATAACTATTACTGTGTGTTAAACTAGACTTAAGTATAGACACTTTAAATAAGTAGGTCACTTTTCTGGTAGGTTTAATAACTATCACTCTCCCTTCGTGCTGAGTTTAATCATCTCAATATTTGAACTAGAAATTTGAGAAGTTTATAACGCGTTAGTAACTTCTGATAATTCTTGTTTTAAAACCAATTTTAACTCAACTACTTTACACTCTGAAGTATATGTATATTAACAAAAAAATATATCAATAGTAAATATATTACCTTATGTATTTCTTTTGGGAATTTTTAGTAACTTTGACCCCCAAACCCCCGTAAAATTTCGAATTTTTTGAAACCCTTTCTTAGCGAGCACCTATGGCCCTAGAGGAAGCTACATACCAATCCGTTCGTTAGTTTTGGAGAAATCGTGATTTAGTAACTTTGACACCCCCAAACCCCTCTAAAATTTCCAATTTTTTTAAACCCTTTCTTGGCGAGCACCTATGGCCCTAGAGGAAGCTACATACCAAATTTCATTTCAATCCGTTTGGTAGTTTTGGAGAAATCGTAATTTAGTAACTTTGAACACCCCCAAACTAAGATTTCGATTTTTTTAAAATCCTTTCTTAAGCAGCACCTACGTCCCTAGAGGTAGATACATACCAAATTTCATTCCAATCCGTTCAGTAGTTTTAGAGAAATCGTAATTTAGTAACTTTGACCCTCCAAACCCCCCCTAAAATTTCGAATTTTTTTAAAACCTTTCTTAGTGAGCACCTATGGTCCTAGAGGAAGCTACATACCAAATTTCGTTCCAATCTGTTCAGTGGTTTTTGAGCAATCGTGATCAGTGAGTCAGTGGATTTGGCTTTTATATAAAGTACTAGCTGACCCGTACGGCGTTGCCCGTGGTGGTTCGTATTTTCAGTCTTTTTAAAATTGTATTATTTTTAAGTGTTCAATCAGTGAGTGGTATTAGGCTTATATATATATATATATATATATATAGATCTTAAATAATAAAAGCACTATTGTCATAATAATAAAAGATCTGAAATGATGATTTTAGTAAGTTTGATCCCCCCAAACCCCTCCTAAAATTTCGAAATTTTTCATACCCTTTCTTAGTGAGCACCTATGGCCCTAGAGGAAGCTACATACCAAAAAGCTACAAGTCGAATCCGTTCGGTAGTTTTGAAGAAATCGTGATTTAATAACTTTGACCCCCCAAACCCCCGTAAAATTTCGAATTTTTTCCAACCCTTTCTTAGTGAGCACCTATGGCCCTAGAGGAAGCTACATACCAAATTTCATTTCCCGGCAATGCTTCGCTATTGCATAATTATTTCGGTGAAATAAATGCGACAAATGATCGTGATTTAGTAACTTTGACCCCCAATCCCCCCCAAAATTTCGAATTTTTTTAAACCCTTTCTTAGTGAGCACCTATGGCCCTAGAGGAAGCTACATACCAAATTTCGTTCTAATCCGTTCAGTAGTTTTTGAGAAATCTTGATTTAGTAAATTTGACCCCCCCAAACCCCCCCC
>JAGFPH010000029.1:606537-622757 GCA_018207615.1 Philaenus spumarius
ACTGCTGCAGTATTTTATGAAATAGATTGGGGATTGGAAATTTGTTGAGGAAATTTTGAAAACTATTTATCACAAAATGCTTTTAAAATATTGTTGATCTTCTTAATAAGGCGCTTTTGTAATACAAACTTTGACTGCCCAAATTATTTTATTACGGGAATGGGCAAGTTTAATTTGTATTACTCCAAAAAAAGGTGCTATTCTCAGAAAGCCTCCTATCATTCTAAAAATGGTTAAACCAAAACCTGTAAATCCATACACCTCTATACCCGACTTGACCCTAGTTACAAATGAGATAATGTTGCCAAGTCTACGGTAAGCACAAGAGGGAATGGGGTCGTCTTCATCGTGTGGAGTAGTTGTTCAATGTGGCAAACAGGTTTATGTGGTTGGTAGTGGTACTTGATAATTTATTTAGAATAGCGATTTTTGATCTTTTAAAGCTTATTAGGAATTTTTTTGGAAAGTAAAAGCAAGGTACTGTTTTATGGACGGACAAGTTGTGGATGAAAAGTAGGTTAGGCAGAATTTCGTATAGCCTCTCTTCCCTAACATAATAACATTTTTGGAACTAACCCATTTTGAAGATAGTGGAGCAGGCATCGATTTGTACTAACAGCAGGACAATTGTTATAACCACAAATACAACATTTTATATTCAGACTGTCTAATTGAAATATGAAAACCTGTGCGAGTTTTAGTTAACCAAACCGTCCGGTTTTCTTCTCTTCCCTCTCACTGTTGACTTGGCAACAGATCTCAGTTGTTATGTTCACGCGAGTTTTACTTGTGCCTGAAGAGAAAATCTTCTCTTTGTGATGGAATGCAACATCAACTGGATTTTATAGTAATTACAACAGCAGGTGCAAGAGGAAACATTAGTTAATGAAATATAAGTTAGTTTACTGTCCCATTCAATGTAACAAATATGTATACAATTTAAGGCAACGAATTTTTCGGTTTATAGAACGATTTATATTGAGAAAATAAAATGAATTCTTGCCAACAACTTTTTGACCCAATTTAGCTCTGAAATTAATCATCACATGATGATCTATACTAATGATTGAAAGTGACGAATGGTCGCGAACAGTGTCAAATGAAGCAGTGATGAGAGACGGGTGACAAAAAGGTTAGGCTGTGTAAAACACTCGTTAAGAAGTGACGACGGGCCCGGAGTGTCACTGGCTTCTAATAGTTTTTGTTTGGATGTAATTAATTTGTTTAATAGAAAACACATTTCAGCTCCGCATGTGCCCTTTGGTTTCCAAAAATAACCAACCCTGGAAAGGTAGGTAAATAAGTATGTTCATAAGTTTAATATTATTAAAATTAGCGTAATTATTGTGTTTTCAGTAAAAATAATAAAATTGAAAGATAGTTTGCAGTGCCTGAACAATATTTCTACAGTGGTTCTAAGAGAGAAACACATAATCTTTTTTGTAATCCAATGTTTTTTTCTAAATTGTTTTCTACATGTTTTCATTGCAAAAAGAAAACACAAAGGTTTACATTTATTATAATATGTTTAATTTTATTGGATAAGTGTTATTTTTTTTAAAGTTCATCTGTATAAATAAAAATGTTCGTTTGTTCAAAATCTCAAATCTCCGAATTAGAAATTTTTACACAATATTACATTCGAATACAAACAGGTTTTTATGTACCCTTTTTTTAAACAGCAGCATCTATTGAACATAAAAATAACAAAAAGTATATAAATATTTAACAAAAATGTGAGCGCCTTTAAATATGCTTATTGACTATAATAATAACAGTAATCAGCTGTTTGGTATAATATTTCCACCAACAGTTGATTTCAAACTTCGAAACAGTTAATTGTATTTCTAACTTTTAGGTTAGGTTTTTGTAAAGAACGCCATCTGTTGGATGAAAAAACAACACAAACTATACTAAATATTGTATTGAAAAGGGAGATCCATAATAAATAATTATTAAATATGTTTAGTGTTGGTACATCAATCAGCTGTTTGCTAGCTGATTTCAAAATTCGAAACAATTATTTTTATTTCTAACTTTTAGGTAGAGTTTTGTTTAAGTGTAGACCTGAACATTGCTGATTGTTTAACCTTTATTATAACTGATGGTACAAAATATACGAAATAATTTGATTTGGACATGTAACATTATTTACCATCTTAGTTTTGAGATTATTAATCCTAACCTTTATTGTAAAGAAAACATTTATATATGTCGATATGTGTATACACTCGATTCCACGTTCACCGTGCAGTACAGGTCTTATGGGAAAATAGACATGCTACTACCACTACAGCGAACATCACGTTTATTATCATGCGAGTTGCGTCAATTGACCGAGGGTAGCATGGGAGTTGATGTTTTTTAGTTGGCTATTATCGCTGAGGCACAGTGAACGTGAATCGGGTGTAGAAGGGTCCAACGGGGTTGGCGTGCGGAGCACACAAGGGTCTCCCGAAGTTAGTAATAATAATAATAATAATTTTAAAAGCGCTTTTTAAACACTGGTAAAAGTAAATTCCTTAACTGATTAAGTTCAAAATCAACACGTAAAAGAATATACTGTTAAAAATGAGGAGATTTCCACTATTGTGAAAAATAATCATTTCCACCAAAGAGAATCGCCTAAAAATATGTCTTTAAACTTTCCACAAGAAAGAGGAGACCTACAAATATTGTTTTAATTTTTTTTTTTTAGAGGAGAGGCACCCTAAAAATGTTTTCTAATTTACTATCCCATCGTAAAATGTGATATATACTGGATTGTTTAATTATAAAAGACTCCCACTTGAATCAATCTACACCAACTCTCGTTGTTGAGCGAGAACGATGACCACTATACAGTAAACCAAAGTTCACAGGCAGACCAACGGAAAATATAAGGAGTGTTTGTGACATAATTAAACGTAAACAATCAGCAAAGAATTCCTGTTGGAACAGAGAGCAGTACTCCATTTTGCAAGGATGTAGGCTACGTAAAGTAACGTGGAACACATACGAAAAGAGAATTTAGGCAATCTTAAGGTCGGGGCTACACTTGTCGGATTCGTTCCGGTCCACTTCTAATTGTATGTGAGGTGGTTACACTTATACGAAAATTCGGAAGGATGCGTGATCTTTCTGCCTCCATCGACGTCATTCTGGGTATAGACATGGACGAAGAGTGTTCTTCATGTACGAGACCTAGTAGTTCAGACGAAGAATTCCTTCTCATGAGCCTACAATATGAGGAGAAGCCAAGACGAACAACTTGGGTCCATCCCATTAACAAGAAGAGGAAGATAAGTGAAGAAGACACGTAAAAAAGAGCCCTAGGTTGTATCAGGGCTCTATAACAAGGGCTAAACCGTTTCTTTGATCTCGGCACTGTGCCGCCAGTTTCACTCTGACGTCACTGTGCTGATAACTGCAAAGACTAGAGCAGTGGACTCCTTGTGCGCGCTGTCATTTACTCGCTGTAACTCGACGGAAAGGCTTCAGTAAAATAAAACTTACTTATTCTTAATCTACATAAAGTACGGATTCTAACAGTATAAACAACTTTTATTTTAACAGGTATTTCGAATTTTAATAATTTAAAATATTTGAGAATTATCACTGACTGATATGGAAAAGTTACTAAGCTAGGAAATGATGTATTTTTGGGTTATAAACAAACTTCCAACGGGAAAGTTGTAGCCAATGAGTTGACCTAAACTTTTCAATTCACCGATTTGTGATAAAATGATTATATCATTATGAAATCGTTTTTAAATGAGCGCGAGGCGGTGACGCTTCACCACTCGCGGTGTACAGTTGTTTGACACTGGAATATTTACATCCTTATCCATGCTTACTTAATAAAATGCTTACTTTTTTCTAGCTGGCATAATTACCTGGGGGCAAGTGATTTACTATATTACCTTAAAATAACAATATGTACATAAACGTAATGGATAAGGATGTAAATATTCCAGTATTAAACAACTGTACTTCGGGAGTGGCGGCGCGGTACCTCCTCGCGCTCATTTAAAAACGATTTCATAATGATATAATCATTTTATCACAAATCAGTGAATTGAAAAGTTTAGATCAATTCATTGGCTACAACTTTTCCGCTGGAAGTTTGTTTATAACCCAAAAATAAAAAATTTCCTCGCTTAGTAACTTTTTCATGTCAGTCAGTGATAATTCTCAAATATTTTCAATTATTAAAATTCGAAATACCTGTTAAAATAAATGTTTTTTCTATACTGTTAGAATCCGTACTTTATTTAGATTAAGAATATCAAAGTTTTATTTTACTGAAGCTTTTCCATCCAGTTACAACAGCGAGTTAACGACAGCGCGCACATTACTGAAATATTGCCAGCTGGTGTAGTGTCAACATGGTGACGTCATAGGCGATCGATAATGGGTCACCGTAAATGAGCAAAATGGTACAGCCCTTGTTATAGAGCCCTGGATTGTATTAGGTAATGGTATTGTAATTGAACTATGTATGACTAGTACCTACTTATTGCAGCTGAACTTTGTAGGCCCTACCTACTACTACCTATTACTATAATCTATTTATTGAAACAGTATAAATCCACTACAATAAATAACGTTTGCGATAAATGACGGACTGGACGTGATAGTCACGTGACATCAGTAAGTTTCGAGTGATCGCGAAACACCCGAGGCACTGCCGAATGTCGGAAGAGCGTGGCTACACTTGTCAGATCCTCTCCGGTCCACTCTTCTCACTTTCCTCAAAATGTGGATGAATGCTCTCTGGATGATTCTTCGGAGTCTGGCCAGTGAGGAGAGGACAGGACCGAACGATTGTAGCCGCTTCCATTTAAAAACATGGGAAGATTTCTTCCGCATTTTTTCTAGACGGGGATTACCGGACCGAATATGATAAGTGTAGCCGTACCTTTAACAGTGATTATTATAAAATATTTAATAAATCACGGCGAACGTTCTTCTAATACATAACGAGGTAAACATTCCGTATCCATTCAAGTAACAAGTTTTGTTTCCACTTTTGTTAGATGTTTTTATACCAGTTGTAACTTGTTTGAATGCATATTTATGTGCATATTAACTAATAGAACCGGCACGGACTGGAACAGCTTTGTGTAAATTTCAATTATTCGAAGTAAAAAACTCTCATACTCTTAACATTCTATTTGTTAAAACAGACAAAAATGTTTATTAATGAACAACAGTAGCGAAGCAATTTGGTACAAGTATAGCTCACATTTTCTTCGAAATTTTCTGGTCCGATAACTGCGTTGTTTTTTTTTACATATTTGTATAATTTAATAATAATCATCTAATTATAAGCAGTTACGTTTGGTAAGTTTAATAAATAAAACTTTGTAGGTTTAGTCAGGTTATCCGCATTTAATTTGTTTTAACAGGTGATACAGAGTTACATTACAGGCCTGGGTAATTACTTATTTACTAACAGAGTTACTGCTTTAGATATAGGCCTACCAACAAATAAAAGCTCTACATAAAAAAAACGTATATCAAGCTAGGCGCTATGTTCCCGTTACACATGCTGAAGGTTGACAAATCAAGAAGCCGTTTCAAGAATAAAATAATATTAAAAACTATGATTTAGATAGAAGATAGCTTTGTGTGAATAACATTAATCATTGCTAATAGAGTTTTATTCAAATGAGTTTTATTTTTACATCACAAATTTTAAGCCTAGTTCATTCTAACCTATTCGTTATGTTAAACATTATTTTGGAAATAAAAAATATAGTTCAATAGATTTTTTTTTGTGTTTAACGTCCTACTGTTTTGCACTTAAGGCTAATGAAGACGGGACCTACAGTTTTACGTGGAATCCGAACCACAGTCAACGATGTCTGTCAAGAAACCATTTAGAAAATTATTCGTGGTCAATGGGAATTGAACCCAGAACCTTTCCATTGATGGTTGCCATGACGATTGATAAAGCATTGACGCTTTAACAACCACGGCCACCGTGGCTAATAGAAACAGAGAACCTAATAATGTGAAAGGAATATTTACTTAACATTGTATAGCTATATTACTTTATGTTTAGAAGGAAATAAATAAAATCTTTATCGGATAACTTATTTGTTTGTCATCTAGCTCTTTGTAACAGTCAAGTTTTTTTAGTAATGGATAAACTTGTCAAACTAAAATATAACAGTTATGAAGTATGCTAACCAGTGTATAGACTTTTAGAAAACACAAAATTTATATAGGCGTACTATGAATTTTAACCGACCAAAGTTTAGTACAAGGATGGTAAATTGTGTTGGATATCTTTTGCAAGAGATTTATTTAAGTACATTAAAACTATTTTAATAAAGGACTTTGTGAAACGCAGGTTCTAGAATTTTTCGTGAATGTTCCTAAAACCCATTTCAACCTCAATTTCCAACAAAAATCCTGCAACTAAAATTTCAGCTAAAAATTACATTAAGTTTCTGAGCTCCTGCGTTGTGATGTACTCTTTTTTTAACGCAAGGCAAGTGTAATTTTTATTAGACGCGGCTTATAAACAATACCATTCTAAATCATTTTTAAACTCTAAAAAAAAAAACAATACCATACAGAGATTGTGAAAAGTCTGAGAACGGCTTAATATTTCGTATAGAAGGACAATTTTAAGGTGGACGTTATTGAGAAAACTACGCTATGTAAAAATTATATTTTATTAAAATGTCAAAAATGTGGTCCGCCATCTTGGATCCGCCATTTAGAATGTAACTTTTTTTTAACTAGTAAAGTGGTCATGTCATACATCATTCCAATGTAGAATTTTAAGACAAAATCACTGGGGAAAGCCTCACACCCATATCTCAAACCGTTCTGAAGATATTTACATTTATTTAAATTGAATCATATGCCTATCATTTAGTAGTAAAAATTGAAATAAAGTACATTAAACTTCTTACCTATCAAATTTTAATGTTGAATGAAATTAAACATTATCAAACAATCAAATCAAAAGGTATTATTTAATGTACATCAATTTTAAACATAATGAACAAAAATAATAATAATAATAAATTTAAAATAAAGTACAAAAACAAAATAGTACTAAAAAATTATTAATAATAATATTGTTAATACTTTCAGAATGGTGTGAAATATGGATGTGCTGTTTTCACCATTGATTTTGTCATAAAATTCTACATTGAAAAATGATATCTCAGATAACCACTTTCCTATTTAGGCCCTATAAAAAAGTTACATTCAAAATAGCGGATCTAAAATGGCGGTCCAAATTTAATAAAATAATATTTTTACATATAGAGTATGTTCCTCAATCACATCTACCTTCAAATTTTCCTTGAGTACACAATAATAAGCCGTTCTCAGACTTTTCACCCACCTGTATATTGCTTCAGGGCTTAAGTGGCTGTTGCGAGCGAGTTCTTACTACCACAGATACTCTACACCTACACAGATGTCTAACTGCAATAAGAAAAGTGTTGCGCGTTTGATTCCTCGTTAACCAACTACTGTAATTCATAGAAAGTAAAAGACCCGTTCTTTACCCTAGACTTGGTAGCGTTATCTCTGTTGTAACCAAGGCGTCGTGGAATATTTTGGTATTTGATATTTTGTAATATCAGGACAATACGTTCCCATACAGCCAAATATAAAATAACTTTAACATTTTTAATAAATAATCTTTAGGCAATTTGAAATTAATTTATTCAACATTTAAATTATACTTCGCAGATGACAGAAATGGTAAGTTATAAATTTTTCTTTTAAATATAATATGTGTATTAACAAGAGAAAAGCATGATTTTCATTTGAAAGTAGGAAAACATCAGTACGACTTTTGTGCCTAATGATTATTTTGTATAATAAACTATTGTGAAGTCAAAATTAAATTAGTATAAATGTAAATGCTTACAAGTGATATTTCAGTCGTGTTCGAGCGCTTATTAATGCAATAGCATAGGCTAGCCTTCTCAAGTTCACCGAGTTCTTTGAATTTGTTCCAGTGGTATTGTACACACGCATTTTAGGAAGGCAGTGCACTCTCTGGATATATGCTATTTTGTCTCTAGCCTTTACGAACAAAGCCATTTTGAATTTATTTCTATACGGTTTAGTACAACTAAAACGAATGATTTTTTTGGGGGTGGGGGAGAAACATTTTCCCCGCACATTTATGTATTTTTAAACTAAAATTTTGATTTTTTTAATCGTGTTTTAAAATTTAGAATAACTTTTTTGTTTTTATCCAATTGGAATAATATTTTTAATATTTTGTAGACTATAATTTAAAGAAACCTTGTGGGTATGGAAAACCATGTGCTGTTTCTATCACAATAGTTATAAGGTTATATTATTTTAAAAACAAATTTTTCAAATTTTTGTGTTATTATTTAAAAATATTAATTTAGTATTTTTATGGCTATAGTGTTTTCCGTACCCAAAAAAATCTTCTAAATATATCCTAGATATAGTGGTAAAAATTTCAAAGGCCTAGGTCTAATATTTTAGATTTTATTCAAACATAAGTACATCCAAACATGGAAAAAGTAAACTTTCGGGAATCGGAGTTCAAATTTTCAACACTGTAATCGCGCATTGCTTTACCTTTTTATTGAAGTGAAAACTTCTATAGCGACGTTGGGTATTTTTTTTTTTTTGTAGGGAGGTAAATCACCGTTTCGCGTCACGTCACGTAACGCAACATTTTCGTTTTCTTATACATACATATATATACTTGTGTATAGTATATACGAAGAACAAGGACCGATGACAATGCAATATTAATTTTATCGGGTGTAGTAAGTGAGCACTGATCATGGTCCTCAGAATATGTTTTCGGGTGTCATTAAAAACTTTATATACAGGGTGATTCACGAAGATATACAAAAACTTTGGAAGCTCATTAATTTTGTTGGGTGTAGTAAGGGAACAATGATCATGGTCCCCACACTAAAAAAATAAGAAAATAAATAATAGTTTAAAAACTAAAAAAATTGCTTTAAAAGCAAACCGAACTAAAAATTTTAAAATAATTGTAATTATTTTATTTGTTTATTAACCAGGAAATAAAATGTTAATAAAATCCAGTAGTTAATCAATATTCATTTTACACGCTGTAAAATTCGCATAGAAGTTTTCACTTCTATTGTGTGGTCATATGCACACCCAATTTTTATTGTTTAATTAATGATCACAAAAGTCTAAATATTTGTACACATAGGCCTACTATAAAAAAAGTTCAAAAAATCTCATTTTTGGTGGCGGATTGCCTTAAACGGGTACTCTAGAGGGACCATTCCCAATTGACATGGCAAAACATCTTACTTGTAGCAATCGGTTGTGCTTCGTATAACTGAGCATTAACAGAGAAGAGTTGCTGTCTGTTGAAATACTAGGTCTGTCGTTGTAACGTTTTGTAGAGTAATTCTTCTATGTACGCCTAGTCCTTATCTTTAAGATTTTGTCTCAGGAATTGGAAAGTAAAGTAGTCATAAACAAAGACATTGTTGTCGAAAGTTTTCAGTTTTCGGGCGAAGTCGGGTCACGACTCGTAACCGGAAATGCCCTGAATTCCGCGCAATTACGACGGCACGATGTGAATTTCGAACAAATAAACAATACCGAAACAAAGCGTGCTAAAATCTGATAACTTTTGATATTGTGTTTCCCCGAGTTCCGTTTTGGAATTGAATTAATTCCGAAATATTTTAATATTTTCTCGAGTAAAAACAGGAAGTTCAGCAAGTTGGCTAGCGTTATGCTTGTTTTGTTGTACAACAATAGGATCCTTCGCTTGTCCTACAGAAGGATCTACGCGAACAAGTTGGACCTAGTTTATTTCTGTTTAGATTTCGTGATATCAAACAATAGATGTTGATTTTTTAACGAAACTAGAGTTGTTTCTAGTGAATGAGTTTCTGTTATTGTTCATACGCGTGTTATACATATATTTTGCAGGAAATTAACACCTATAAAAGCGAGTGTACGTCCGTACGTACGTACGTACGTGAGTAATATATAATATAACAGCTGATTTCACCCATCATGTGTGACACTTAAACAAACCCAGTATAGATTATACTTTAGGGTTATGTATACAACTTCAATCATTATAATTTCTTACGAAGTTGATTTTTTTTAATATGAGTTATAGAACTAATAATGTATGCTATAATACGTTATAATATTTGCTTTGAGGTTATAAACTGTATATAAATACAACCTTTTATCATCAAAATATTCGATTATACAAATTTAAAGAAGAGATACTCCTTCGTACACTTCGACAACATTCGCACATCTTTTCGTATAACATATAAACATATTCCATTATTAATTTCTTCATTATAATACTATATTAGTACTTCTAATAATTTGATCTATCATTATGAAACAAAAATCAATTAAAACATAATATTTTTGTCTTTATTTAGATATATAATAATGTTTATAAATACAAACTTTTAACAAATAGGACTACAGTTTTATAACCGTTATAATTGTAAAATTTACTGAGTTAAAAATCCCCGTCAGCACAGTTAGGTAGGCCTAGATTAAGTCTGTTGTTTTTAAATACTTTTTTGTATAACTTATGTATTTCTGATGTGTATCTAAGTAATCCGCTTGTGATTTTCCACGGTGGTTTAATAATTATTATAATAAATACTATGTTTGTTTATTTTCGTTTTGAATTAATATTAAAAATGTGCGGAAAAGTTTTAGGATAGAATATATATTATGAAACGCTTTGTCAGTTTCTTATAAGTTAGTTCCATCCATTTCTATTCAAAACCCCAATTTTAAAATACTGCATGTATTATCATTGTTTGTGTAAAATATTTTAGATGTTACAAATAAAATATGAACTATGAAATGCTATGAGAATACACGTCTTCAAGATGAAATTCGTAATTTTTAGAAGTATTATGTTCGACTCGATCATGATGTTCACATAAGCAACTTTTCTGTAAAACCTAATTTCGTCTGACATTTGGTCTAGGTTACTGAAATTAAATTAGAAAGCTATATAAATATTTTTTTGTCAGAAATAATAGTGTATTGTTTGTGCTCCTGGTTAAAAATTTATAAATATCTAAACTATTTATATCTTAGTTCAATCTATTTCAGGTCAACTAACAACTAGATTTTGACAAAATAAAGTTATGACGAGTTCCACCGGACTTATTAGAGTAGGCTACACACCGCTGCTAGACAAGACTGATTAATGTTTTTGTGATTGTGTAAGTGTTATATGTTTTAACGATTTTAATGTGTGACGAGTTCCTCGAGTGAATTTGAAGTCACAAGATGGACCTTATAAGGTAATTCATTATATTATTTAATTGTGACTTGTATTATTAAAGTTATCCATTGTGTTTTAATTATACCATCTTTTTCATTCACACATATTTGTCTATACATATTTATTTATTTTCAAATTCGATTAATTTTTGTTAGAGTAATCATATGCCTACGTTTTAACATTTTCACTTCAGAGTTTGTTCCTGCTTACCTTACAAACAATAAACAACTAAAGAAAGAAGGTGTCAGCTCTCAAACACAGTAATACTGTATACAGCAAAAAAGGAAAAACCATTTTCAGAACTTTTTCACAAAATTTCCTGATCAGTTTTCCTGTAAATTATAGATTTATGAATGTAGATTTTATTATTTTATCTATTTCAGGAAATAGAATAGGGCAGAGAAAATGAGATCTTTATAAAAATCATAGGGCATATTTTGATAACTACAAACCATAAAATTCTAAAAACAATGTGTTGAAAACTTTAAACCTTTTCAAAGCCTTTGAACCTATATCGCCAGTTTTATAAATTTTGTTGGTTACCACTTTTATAATGTTAAATATTTGTTGAAGTCTTATAACTGTGTTTAATTGTGATAGGTCTATCCTTTTCGGCAAAACTTGACTGTATCAGACAAAACGATAAACAAAATATAGATTTTTTTTAAAGTACGGAATCCTAACAATCGAAATTTGTGTTTCCCTCACGACAAAAAAATACAATAATAAATACATAATAAAATATATATAAACAAAAAATATTTAAAATACAGTGGTCATTACAATAAGCTTTCTTTATGATATTTCTTAACATTATTTTTCATACTATCCCAAAAATTCAGATATGGCATAATCGTAAAATTTCTCTGGATTAACAAAAACATGCTCTACTGTAAATTTTGTAAATTCCCCTCCACAAATAACTTCTCAAACTACAATAAACTGAGATATTATAACTCTGCTGGTCAATTTAATATATCAAGTCTAAATATCTTTAATGCTCAATATCAAAATTGTGATTCCAAATCCAAATCTTGGGATATTTTATAAATCTCTGCTATGGAATTTCTTTAATGCTCAATATCAAAATTATGATTCCAAATCCAAATCTTGGGAAATTTTATAAATCCCTGCTATGGTTGTGATGTTACATCACCGTTACGATGAACGCAATGGTTTATGTTCACCGCTTTCACAGCAACGAGGCTCAATAGATCATGATTGTATTCAAATGTATAATTAACCTGTTTAATACACCTCCTAACCCTTTATATTGATTTATAAACAATGAAATTGTGTAGGGTAGGTTTACATCTTGTCTATTGTTAACTAAAACTGATTAACCAAGCACATACCCCTACTACACTATCTACATTTGGCGGGAGTATGCTTAGTTACCGTACAGGCCTATAATCTAATAAATCTGAATTGTAGATTACGTAAGGTAAAACGTTTCGTTCAACTATACAAGAATCTGTTTGTTAGATAAGAACATTTTTTCTTGGATAATAATGTTAACATTTTGCTTGAATTAGCATGGTACATTAATTCTTTTCTTTCTACTATTTAATAAAGTGTTATTTACAACAACTATAATTTAAGAAACATATTTAAGTTAATAAAGTGTTATTTACAACAACTATAATTTAAGAAACATACTAATTAAGGCTAATTTCAATAAATATGAAATCTTTTTGATAACAAGCGTTATTATCATTTAACTAAATTTAAAAAAAAATTGTATTCCTTTAAAACCAGTTCCTAAAAATTATGCTTAGTATATCATATTAAACGCGTTTGAAGTAGGCCTACAATTTTGTGCTGGTCAGTATAAGTGTTTCACCTGCAAATTGAAGAATTAAATAACAAAAATAAATTAGATTTTCTTACCAATTACAAATTTGAGTAAAATTTAGGCACAATAAAATAATAGTCTAGTAACTGACTTGTGCGAATATTTAGGCCTTAACTGATTTAATACGTTGATTTCATTAAGTAAATTACGTTTATTTATTTACGTTGGTTTAATTTTATTATTTTGTCTGATAGATTACACTTGCATTTAGAATGTAAACAATCTAACTGACAGCTGTTATGTTAGTTCAACATATTGTTAGTAGATGGCACCTTTCATTAGGAATCATATGAACTTTCAGATAAAAGTTTTTTAATATGTTTTTGTAAAAAAAACATAAATTTTAAGCTATTTGTCTATTTTTTGTCAATAGTGGGGAACATAAGCTTTAAAACTATGTTTGAACCATTAATTTTGATGTAGAAATATTTGCTACAAAAAACACATTTGAGAAATAATTTATAATGATCGTTTTAGATGCCAGAGAAGTGATTTACACCATAAATTTTGTAGAAAAATATATTTTTAGACGTCCATTTTCTCTTGGATTGTTTCTAATATCATTTCATGTTATTTAAAAAATGGTGTTAATAAGTTTAAAACTTGTTTACAGATTTATGTTCGTAAAACTATAAGCATACTTATATATTTGAAAATAAAATTGACGTACCTATTAAATATTGAAAACAATTTGTTTAGTTAGATTTACACTTCTACGTATACGACATACAGGGTGTCCTGCTTCGACTGTCCGAAACTACGGGGTTATTTTTCAGCTAAAAACAAGCAAATAATGCAATACAACATGTGTCCTATCTCTCTCTGCTTTCTGTCCGTCTGTATGTGATTTTTACAAATACCTTAATATCTCAGAAACGGTTTATGATATAATCATGAAACTTTGTATGAATGTTCATCTAAATAGGGTACGTGTTACTTTAAAAATTTGTTTTTCTGCAAAAATCCGTTTCAAAATGGCGGCAGTTGAAAATTTTCAATGTTAAATATCTAGAAAACTATATATTTTACAAAACTATTTAAAGATACTAAAATGTTAGACTATTTTAAGACAAAGCCAACGTTTTATGGTTTTTAACAATTGAGTCATAAAAATAATGGAGATACATCAAATTTAGTGGTCGAATGTAGGGCTATTCGGGTGCTAAAAGTGGTATTAAATAACTACTAATTAAAACATATTACTAGATAATTGTTTTTACATTTCTTCGTTTACTTAATAGTATTTAGTTATAATCATATGCCTAATTTGTATTCATCAGGGCCAGTACCACCTCACCAGCAAAACTTTATTCTAATAGCAGATGCTAGATGAATAAATGTTTTCAGTATGGTAGATAATTGCCTGTTTTTTCAGTATAGTAGATAATCGCCTATATTATTTTTCAGTATAGTAGACAATTGCCTTTATTTGTTGAGTATAGTAGACAATCGCCTTTATTTGTTCAGTATAGTAGACAATCGCCTATATTTTTCAGTATAGACTACAATCGCCTATATGTTTCATTGTAGTAGACCATAGCCTATATTTTTCCAGTAGTCTATAGTAAACAATCGCCTATATTTTATCAGTATAGTAGACAATCACCTATATATTTTGAGTAGACTATTGTAGACAATTACCTATTATTATTTCAGAATAATAGAAAATTACTTATATTTCTTCAGTAAAGTACACCATTCCTATATTTTTTCAGTATAGTAGACACTAGCATATATTTTTTCAGTATCAGTAGGCAACTGCTTATATTTTTTAGTATAGTGACAGTAGCCTATATTTTTTCAGTATAGTAGATAGTTGCTTATGTTTATTTAGTACAGAGAAAATCGCCTATATTTATAGTATAGTGAAAATCAAGTATACCTTTTTCAATATACCATTTATTTAGACTATTGCCTGTAATGTTTAGTGTAGTGACAATCGCCTATTGTTTTTCAGTATAGTAGACTACTAACTATATATTTTTTCAGTAAGGTGAATAATCACTTTTATTATTTCAGTATAGAAGACAAAAGCATATATTTTTCTGTATGGTGGACAATTACCTATATTTTTTTCAGTATAATAGACAATTACCTATATTTTATCAGTATAGTAGATAATTACCTATATTTTTTCGGTATAGTAGACAATCGCCTATATTTTTCAGTATAGTAGACTATCGTCTATAGTTTCTTATCTATACATAGACAATCACCTATATTTTTCAGTATATCAGGTAATTACCCCCCTAATTTTTAGTATAGTGACAGTCGCCTATATACATTTCAGTATAGTAGACAATTGTCTATATTTTTTATTATAGTGACAATTTCCTATATTTATCAGTATAGTGAACAATTACCTATATTTTTTTAGTATATTCGACAATTACCTATATTTTTCAGTATAGTCGACAATTACCTATATTTTTTCAGTATAGTAGGCAATCGTCTGTATTTTTTCAGTATAGTAGACAATTGCCCATGTTTCAGTATAGTAGACAATTACCTATATTTTGTCAGTATGGTAGACAATCGCCTATATTTTTTCAGTATAATAGACAATTGCCCATGTTTCAGTATAGTATACAATTACCTATATTTTTCAGTATAGTAGACAATTAGGCTACCTATATTTTTTCAGTATAGTAGACAATCGCCTATATTTTTTTAGTACCTATAGTATATTATTGCCCATGTTTCAGTATAGTAGACAATTACCTATATTTTTCAGTATAGTAGACAATCGCCTATATTTTTCAGTATAGTAGATAATTGACCATGTTTCAGTATAATAGACGATTACCTGTATTTTTCAGTATATTGGACAATTGCCTACATTTTTTCAGTATAGTAGACAATTGCCCATGTTTCAGTATAGTAGACAATTACCTATATTTTTCAGTATAGTAGACAATTACCTATATTTTTCAGTATAGTAGACAATTACCTATATTTTTCAGTATAGTAGACAATTACGTATATTTTTCCAGTATAGTAGACAATCGCCTATTTTTTTTTCAATATAGTAGGCAATTGCCCATGTTTCAGTATAGTAGACAATTACCTATATTTTTTCAGTATAGTAGA
>JAGFPH010000029.1:622767-668009 GCA_018207615.1 Philaenus spumarius
ATTACCGTAATGTATTATTTGCAAAATGTAATTAATTTGAAGACGGTAAATACAAAAACTATCAAACCTCTTCCTTCAGTTATTTAGATCGTGAAATCTTCTGTAATATTTAATCTAAATCGGTTTTGATTAATTATTCAAATGTAAACTCTACTATTCTTCATAAATGATGGTATAAAATACAGTTTTATGATATGATCAAACTTGCAAATTACATGTTTTCAAAATTACATAGTAATGCTCTGATACTGCATTAATGCAGTTATACTAATGCAATTACAAATGTGCAAACAAAATAAAAATCCATAGATCGAAATCCTCTATTTTGAAACAGAATATTATTTACAAGAGGCTATACATTTACATACTTTCGCTTCTATTTATTTAACAACGAAACCAAAATCATTGTTTCCCGGAACAAAACACTTGTTTTCCGTAACAGCTGTACATTCACTCTCGTAACCTATATCTCAAAGATCAGACACAAATCTGAAGTAACAGCCAGTTATTAAGCGCGGTAATTGTCTAGAACTGCACGCCTGTGAACATCGATCCCGTATTGTCTAAGCTCTTTGTATCCAAACGGGTAACCAACTACCGATCCGCGTAACACGATTAAATCAAACCACATTTTGTACCAGTCTTTTGTTTGAAATTTTCTACTTAAAGTTTCTTTTATCTCGTTGAAAAGTAAGCGGGACGGAAATCTGTTAATTTGTTTCTACTTGAAAAGAGAAAATCTAGTACTTTGTTTAGTGCTATAGTGTAACAATTTTCATTTACGTTCAATAATCGGTTTCCCCCAAGAAAAATTTATTTGCGAAAAATTAAATTACGAATCTTAATGATTTCCCACGAGTGTTATGTTAAAGTGGGTATTACACGCAGCAGCTTGCTGCTCAGCATGCTGATGTGTTTGCAGATGGAAATGTTGCGTGACCTATTACAAGTTGGAGAGTTTGCTAGGTGAGGAGCACTGAAGAGATCAGACGCATGCGCAGTACGTAAAGCTGATGTCAGCTTGTGAATACTGTATATCAAAACGATCCGGTGTTTGTCCGCATGCTGAAATCAGCTTGCACACGACATTTGTACCCTATCACACGAGCAGCTTGCAGCGCAGCATGCTGATATCATTAAGTTTAGGCAAAACTCTGGATTATAATTTGATCCCGGTTTTTAGTCCAGGTAGAAGGACACAACAGTCGGTGATGCATTAGGAGTAGGTCTGCTGAAATTCAGATCAAATGTATAGAATGTACAATAAACAAAAAGATTTTTTTTAAATATTTTAAATGTATCTATGTTTATGTATTTCATATTCTTAATTTACTAAAGTAGGAATAGCAGCCCAACACAGAAAACATGTAAATTGTCAAGGTACAGATTATTTTAAAAGTAAACGTGTTAACCTTACTTAACCTACCTTGCTGTATATGGGCATATGTTTTGTTGATTTTTTACATTTTTTTTTTGCAACATTTCCTTCCTTACTATTTTGGTATATTTTTAACGTAGTTGTACATTCCATTAAGATAAATAAATATTTTTCCGTATGTTTTTTGTTTGTTTCCTGATTTATTTATTGTTTTACAAGAAAGATAAAAGCATACTTTAAATATGTATTTAGCATGTTGTTTGTTTGTGCTAGCAAAAATACAGGGGAAATAATTGTGCATAAACCTAAGTGTATACAATTAGGCCTAATTTTATTAAATACTTATAGGCATATTTAGAAAAAAGTATAGTATATGATAGAATATTTGTTTTAACAAAAACGATTCATTACTTTCAAGCAATAATTTTGGAATAATGAAATCAACATTATTTATTCTTTCTTAGATTAAAATATAGATTATATTACAGTGTGTACAGATCTTGCTTGAAATATAAATCCCTCTGATGGTCTTAGGACCAAGAGAAATGTTCCAACTAAAATATGTTTGAACAATTTTCTAAATTCCTTTTATTAATTACGAATATTGTTTTTATTTTCATAATTTATTTTCTGTTATGAATACGTTTATGAGCCCATTGCTAAAGATTGATGCTTTCTTGTGGAATTCAAAACCATTTCTTATTATTGCAATCAAAGGTTAGATTGAGGTATTACTCTGGTCGTTTTATTTTCATTTTGTTGCCTGGGAAGTAGCGTATGACGCTGTAAACTTGCTCGAACCTACGAAACTGTGTTGGAAGTTCCAAGCGTAGCAGACTGGACAAACGCAATTATTAACCACTGCTTCCAGTTCTCGCTAATCTGCTTCCAGTTCGGTTGTTTCTGTGGAATAGAAAATAACACTGGTCTTCTTATCCCAATCGTGCAGATTCTATAAAATTTCTTCTGCAAAGGTTTTTCGTATTCTATAAACCATAATGCCCATACCTTAAAAATTTCCAAAATGGTTGCTAAATCTGTTGCAAAGGTAATTTTTGCTAATTATATTTCGAATTGCGTGTTTGTGGTACCTAACATATTGAGATTATGTGTTAGTGTTATGTGTATGTGTGTGTATATGTGCATGTCTCATTTATTTTAATGTGCGACGACCTCTTCGGAGTGATTATTACTTGAAGATGGAGTTTCGGCAACGAAACATGTCGTCTTAATTGATATAACGACAAGAAGTCACGTGACGGACCCTAATAAGATCATTATTATTAAGCTAATTATATGGCTGGACCGATCGTAGTGTGCTCTAAAAATAATTACCTCCACCTTGAAACATAAAAAAAAGTATTTTAATTTTCAATTTCAAGTTCAAACTCCAGAACTTTCATTTCAAAGAAATTGTTTCCCGCAGTACAAGTTTTTATTCAGTTAAATATATGACAATACATATGATGGTACGAATAAAAACAATATAATGACCCTCATGTGACATAAGAGCAAATTATAGGCCAGTAGCCCAAAGGTAAACAATATGCAATAAATGTGTGGTCTAGAAGAAACAAAATCAATGAACTTATTTTTTGAAAACAGAAATAAATAAGGTAAAAACGAAAAATCTCGTACTTTTTAGAATTATATTGTGTAAAGAGATTAAAATTACAATATTATTATATTTATTCTCATACAAAGATACCTTTTCATATTTAAAAAAACACACAATGAACAACACTTGCCGTTCTCGGTACTCGCTTAGCTCGCCCAATTGTGAACGTAATGCAACCTAAACCACAGTTAATGTAACTATAGGCTACTACTTATAATTTAATTTCTTTTATTAATTAAATCGTTTACCCCATAGTAATAGTCTAAGTTGATTTATTTTATAATTATTTCATTCTAAAGTTTTTCGGAAATTTAAAATAAATGTATGTTTAAATTTGTTTTTCGTTGGATCAAAACGCAATAATTTTTTATGGATATTGCACCTTATTTGTTCTCGTTAATTTTATAATGTATTAAACGATACATATTTAATATACAATTTGTTTGATGCTTAAAGTCTACCACATTCGTGTTTCATTTAATTTTTCAACATCATATTAAGAGAACATAATAGCCACTTCAAAATAAATCGCCAACTATCTTGTTCCCTTCATACAAATGTATTTATAATTTATATTTAATAAACGGTTGTAGAATTAATTATAATATTAAATTAAGGCGGCATATAATATTTAAAATGTTTAAAACAAATTTATCAGTTATAATAATTGCAATTAGAGCAGATATATTAAAGATTAAAAAGAAAAAGCATGATTTGGGTCACCTCCAATCAAAAATCTAACTACATTCATAAAAATAGAAATTGTTTCAGAGTGTAAAATCAGCTGCTAATGATTATGCTAAGATTAAAAGTAGCCTAAATAGGACTATTATGAACGTTTATATATAAATATTAGAGCAAACAGCTGATTATTGTACCAAAACATCTTCAATCAGCTGATTTAATTTGATTGGTTAATTAAGTATAGCGAGAATGTAAAGTTTTTATGTATTGTTGTTATTACTAAAATTTTGGTAAAACTTTCACTACTGCTGGAAATATAAAATCCTTGGTAAAATCGCACTTCTCCTGTTTATTTACAGAAACGTTGATTGGTGGAATATTGACATTTAAGTTTTGTGTGTAGGCCTGCTTACAACTTCAGTCGGATTTGGTGTATCCTATTAAATCGAATTTATGTTCTCAACGCACGGAGAACAATTTTGATAAGTTACTTTTTTTTACATTTATGTACAACGTTCAAATATTCGACATGTATACATTCTATTAAATAAAATAAAGCAACACTATAAGGCTAACAATAGATTAGGCATCTCCTGTTTAGTATTTATTATCCTGCTGTGGTCTTATAATTACTTGTTCGTACGATTAATTAGTAATATTTAATTGAAAATCCACCCAACAATTGTCTGCTGCTGTTTGTTCAAGTTCCATCGCGTGTTAAATCCAAACCAAACAAATTAAAAATAGTGTGAATATGTGAAAATCTCAGTTCCACATCTGAAGTAATAAATTCGCACCGCGCAAACAAAGAGTAACGTAAATAATTGAAGGAAATATGTAATTGTTTCATTAAGATAACGAGTATGATAAATGAACCGTTAGAGAGGAGGTGGGAAAGGTAAACAAGCAGACAAATGTAAAGAGGCGTAAAGCACGCAAGATGTGCGTACAAACACGCATCCGGTCTTAGCGCATCGTTCGTTGTTTGGATCATGAATTATAACGACTTCATTAAAAGTTTTAATCAACTTGTTCAACCTTCACTAAAACTTTATAATATACATTTTTATCAGGAAACGAGTAGGAAAGCCCGCCGACAAAATTAATTGCAAGTTCAACAGAAGCACCTGTCTGTTTGTATGCGCCCATCACTTGTCTCAAGGAAATTAAACAAACAAGGCGGGGATGAGGGATGAACTATCGTACACGTATTTAACTGTAATAGAAAAGTGCAGGAAATTACTTTATAGATTGTTTTAGAATAATGTAAAGTTGTGGTGCATTTGAGCCGGCTAATGGATTACAAAAATTATTAAAACAACCTGCAAAATAGATATTGCTGGAAATGTATTCCTTAATTTTGGGGTGATTTTTATTGTTTCGAAAATAGCAATTAAATAAGGTGAACTTAAAGTAATTTCTTCGTACAAAGTACAATGCATTTTGGCTAAAAGTCATTCTCACAGCAGTTCAAAAATATGCGTGCTCACTAGATTTAACATTTTAAAATTTAACTCTACCCTTTTGAAATTTGAGTTTTTTTTAGTTTTTTTTCTGTGTCCGTGAAACCCCAGATAAAGGTTTGCAATAATTAGACCTATATACTTTTTCAATGTACATATTTTAATTTAAACATCATATTACATGTAACGTCACACTTTTTTGTGTTTAACTGTGACAACAGATGTAGTTATCATCACCTGTGCACCTTAAATTGAAGATAAATTTAAAGCCTTAAAACTTAACAGGCTACTTAAAAAAAATCATTACTGTAGTCGACAATAACAACAAAATTAATCTAAAACATATCTACTGTTTAAACAAAACGAGCTAAATTATTTTCTTTTTTTAACTATTTCAAGCCTGTAAGAAGCTAAAACAATAATTAGATTTCAATTTTACTAAATAAATTCAGACAACCTAGGATTCCCGACATAAGAGGGCAATGTATTAATCGTAGCCTATCTCGGACTTTAGAAGTTTACTTGGATGATATAGAAATATAATTTAAAAATAATGTATTTGCCTACACGAATTTTGTATTTATGTACGCAGTGAGTAAACGTGTGTTATTACTGTAAATGTATAAACGAACAAACTTTTTTATCTAACAAGAGCCAAAGAACAATACCGAGGGAGTGCGGAATCGAAGTGGGTAGGTTTTGAGTGGGTGGATTGAAGAGGTGTGACTGTTTTAATTGAGCACGACAAAGAACAAGTTATTTACATAAGAAGATAATACGATACACCTCGTTCTCTTCGCTAACTAGACGATCACTGAAACCAACAAAAAACTCTATTTTGTCAAACTTGGTGTGAAAATAAAAACTTGAAGAAATTATAGCGCACGTTTTGGTTTTGTCAACTTATGCTTGCATTTGCTAACAAATTTCACAAATACAAATTAGTTTAGTATTTTAGTGTTACACATGTCTCAAGACCTGTACCATGTAGTAAAAATTTATACAACATGAAATTATATGTAAACAATTTCTTATTTACTACCATTTCTGAAATTAAAAGATAAAAATAAAATATATTTATTTACTTAACCCCATGTGTTTAACTGTCCTATCCTAGAAGTAATTTACTGGTCTACTTTAAACATCTCTAGTGATTTAAAGAGTCCATAAGTTAGATTACATCACGCTTCAAACAGCTGCTTTGAATTGCTTAGATCAGCTGATTGTTTGATATAGCATATTAATTTCATTACTACTAAACAAAATTGTATTAACAGACTAACGTATACTTCTGAGTTCTACTCATAAAAGTAAATTTGTCCTTTCCATATTACACAAATGAGTATAAGTATATATATATTATCAAAATGTATACTTTGGGAAATGCCAAAACTGCGTATTTAATATTTTTACTAAGTAAAACTCTGTTTCAGTTGCTAATTTTAATGATTGATTAATCATATTAGTGCAATGTTTGGTTAATTATAAAATATTATACTAGTTCAAATGCCGTATTAAATTTCTTAATTCTACAAAGTTACAGAACACCCTGTAAGATTAGGTAAAATATTTTGACAACTGCTTCTTTACACCACTCAGGGGATTATACGAAGACCCAACTATGATTCGTTATTAATTCTGTAATAACAATAATTTGTAAAATGTTTAAAGTTTTAAATCAATATAAGCTTGCAATTAAAATATGCATCACTGGCAAAATTGAAAACCTTCAGTATAAACATAACAATAAATTAATAAAATAAAACAATATCTATCAACACTTGTCCGATCTGATATGATTCATTTCAATAAATGTCAGCTAATTTTAATTGGAGAAAATCATAGTTCACACAGATAACTGCAATTTTTATGTTTTTAAGAACTTAGGTCTACGTGTGATAGTAGATTCTTTCCGTATTTTTATAAATTCTCTTTCTATATAGTAACAAACAAGGTATCACATCAAATAAGAAGGGGGAAGCTTTCGAAATTTACTCTTTGTTCCAAATCACCCTTTGTTCCATGGACCTTAAATGACCATGAAATGTAATATTTAATATTAACATTAAGTATATTTAAAAAGGGAAAGCTATATATATATATTAGTATAATTTTTGTCAGTTAAATCTACAAAACGTTATTAAGGGTCTGCCGTCTTAGATTTTTATCCCGTAAGAGCAATGTTAAATTTAAAAACATTTCGTTCGTTTATTATTATCATAAAATTGTTTGCAAGGTGTCATTTTAACCTCAGTCACAATACGCCTCCGTTTTGCGTTTCACTTTTTTTTAAAATCAGGTCCATTTGTTTTACGTCATTGAGATTTTTTGAGTACTAAGTTTGAACTTTTTTCCTTACACAATAAACAATTTATTATTAAAAGTGAGTCACAAGACGGATCCGCAATTTTATAAATAATATTCTGGTTTTTTTCGGCACTCAATTACAAAATATGGATTTATAAAATGGTTTTATAAGAGACAATGTCAAAGCTCTCGGCTGCAATAAATTACACTGTTTATAGATACGGCTATAGGGTGAAGCGTTGGAGTCGCCGGTTGCTTTCTCTTTTACTGGAGCAGACCCATAAGTTGCAAATCTTAGCCTACTTGGGTTATGAAAGTTGTGAGGCAATTTGAGAAAATTGCCTGATCATACCCTTTTAAATGTGCTACGTATCGCCTAGTTTAAAAAAGTGAAACGTATTTATTGAAAAAGTGTGTAAATTCCTGTCACTTGGGTGTCTTTTAGTGCCTACGTAAGTGAAACACCTGACAAAACGTGATACACATATTGGCAGTAAAGAGATCTATAAAATTCTCTTGACAGCTTACACTAACGCATAGTTAGCTTGCAATACGCGTTTTAATCTTACATTTAAAAATATTAGTAGATTTACTACCAGTGCAAGTACTAAGGTTGTGACAGTTTTATGAGTGTATTTGAGAGCTCTAATAAAAGTTAATTTCAGTTTTTTTTTTAATTTTTGTGCAAGTAGTAGGCAAAACAAATTCACTACATTGTGGAATATTTCCTAAAAGATCTCAAAGAAGTTTGGGTAAAACTAGTTATGGAAAAGCTTTCCAAGTAGCATTCGTGGTTGATGCTAAAACAAGAGTAAAATATAAAGACAACGGTGTAGGCGTGTGGAGTCTGTCTGGACCATGTGATTACCACTTGATATAAATCATGAGATGAGTCAGGACAAGAGGTTTCGAGTGTGATGTCTTTGATGGATGGTCATTGGACTGTAGCTTGCGTATCGCATTCATCTTGCAGGGGGTGGTTTATGTGCCACATACACTGTTACAGGCTTTGACTCATTAAACCTCACAGATACGTTACAGAGATATCTGTGATCCTCAAGTGTATCTGTGTATTGTTTTTTAATGGTGGTTTCAATAGGTTTATTGATTTTCTACGAAAAGGGATAGGCCCTAAGATATTAGGCGAAGTAATAACTCACGAGAAAATCTTGATGTAAAAATACAAATTTATTTAAAGCTTTCTTAAAATTTTAAGCGACCTACCACATAAAAAAAGAAGAAAATAGTTGTGACTGTTTTAAGCCTAGATGGGTATCTCTGTTTACTAGTGTATTATTAGTATCACTAAAGTAAATCTACGCATCTCTTGAAAAAACTATAATACACATTATTTATTTATTTATACTTTGATCGTTTATATTATTGCAATTTTTGTTTTAAGTTTATAATCTACGTTTATTTGTTTAATGTTTTATTCAGTTTTGTATTTATTAAAAGTGTTCAATATTTCGGTTACTTAAAACTGTTAACATTGTTTCACTTACGATATAGGATCAATAGAAAAAGATTATAATCCTGATATATTTGTTGTTCTATTAACTTGTTCTGTAGTTCTGAATGTGATAATATATTTGTGTTTACATAAATTAAATTACAAGTGATAAACATGGACAAATACCGGGATTTGAACCCATGACCTTTACCATTCCGAGGTAACGCTCTACCGACTGAGCCATCCTGATCACTCCAGATATTGGTCGATGTTACCTAACTTGCACAGTTTCACTGCATTTATTGAAACAATTGAAAACAATCCTAATTATTTTTGCAGCTTACAGTAATTAAATTAAATTAACCCTTGCTGAGGAAGAGTGCAATTGGAAAATTATTACAAATTAATAAATAACATTACTGTAAGCTGCAAAAATAATTAAGATTGTTTTCAATGTCGTATGTAGGCTACGAGGTATTCAGTCTATTGGTTCTAATGATATTATTTACGTTGTTCTGGCCTGGCAAGTTAAGTTGTGTTTTTCTTGGTTGTATGATTGACAAAATTAAAAGTGAATGAGTTTATGTATGTTTGATGTGTAATATGTGTACGCAAGTTAGATTAAAACTTTTATAATTGTATCAATTTGGTTTATTCTTGGTGGTGTATATGCATTTTGCTCTTTTACTGGCATAATTTATGGTTTGTTTAAATGAAATGAAATCAAATCAAATCAAATCAAATTAAGTTAATTTATTCTTCCTTTACAAACCTTGTACAATATAATACATGTCAAATAAAAAACATACATATAAAACATTTTATATAAAGTAATAAATTTAAAATATAAAGGGAAGAATTAGGTACCCTCTATAGGTACACAAATTTAAGTATTATGCAAAAACATTAAGGTATTTGCATTTTGTTCTTTTATTAGTGTATCCTTATAAGCGATCTGTTAAGTTATTTTTGGTTTATTTAAATTTAAGTGTTATGATGTAAATATTAATGTAGGTAGTATTAAGTGCACACTGCGGTAGGCTTACCTATGTGACAATTAAATTTATCAATTTAAGTGCCATCAATAGCTCCTGGATATGATGGCTGAAGTAATTCCGAGCAAGTGTAGAAATGGTAAAAAAATGTAAACAAATGGAATAAACGATTTTTCATTTCAAATCACAATATACAGTCTACATTGTACAGTCTACATTTGATATTTCCCCACGAAGGCCCACTTCAACGGGTTAATATGATGGTGTTTTCATTCTCTTTATTCAGGAATTACAAAAGGCACAATGTTCTCTAAAGCTGGTGGTCCACTTGGTCTGTAGAGAAGCACGACGCTGCGCGGCGCCGTTCGGACTTGGCGTAGAGATCCTCGTCAACTAAGAGCGCGGCGAGGCGCAGCGGTTTTCCCACCATTCTGGTCACCTAATATTCAGTCATGGTTAAACAGTATTAAAAAATACATCGATGAACACAGACAGTTTTTTCTCGCAGCGTTAGTTAAAGCACAAGAAGAGAATGTAAAAAACGTAAGATGTGGGTTCATGCAGTTAATTCAAAAAGACATTACGTTGACATGAACAACAGATTGGTTGCTCTCTTGTAATAATTCAACCAATAATCTACAATTTTATCGCAAAAGTTTTCAATTTGCCTAAAATATAAATTGTTTAACACAATTATAAAATTGTCTACATTTTGTATGAAACAAACCCTTACTTATTTATATTTTCCATAGTATTTTCTAAAAGATGAAATAGTTTTGTTGTATAAATATTGTATGCTAGTAGGTAAAATTGTAAGGAAGAGAGACAAATAATTTTTTGTTAGTGATGAATCTACAAAATAGACTTACCTTTGAATTGTGAAACGTGCAGAAAGACTTTGTTGTGACTGTATACCGTCTGCCGATATGAGAGTTGGATAGGTACGAATGTTGCAGAGAACAGTCGAAGATATCCGAACCCAACGAATTCTCGACCAATAGACGCGGCGCCGTTCCGATCTCCAACCGTTTTCATTTATTCGATAACGTTGCCGCGTCCACCTTCTAGTGGACGAAGCCTTTGTGTTAAAATTTAAATACATTTTCTTAAAAATTAAATTAACTAGTTATTGCCAAATGTTTGCTCTAAATAATAAACCATATTAGGTTGTTCTAGCTAATAAAGTTTTTAAGTACATTAATATGATTCTAAACAAAACTATTATTTCGTCGTAAATAAATTTTGTTCGAGCGCGTAAGTTTTCCTCGTCGCTTAGCACCTCTCTACCGACCTAGTGAACGACCAGCTTTAGTATACACTACATGCAGTTATTTTCTTCAGATTGGTACTCATAGTTAATGTAGAAGTTTTAATTTTAGAAAATAGTGAAGATGACTTTCAAAGTGACTTTCACTCACTCACTCACTAGATGAAACTTAACTAAGGGAGCACTACTGGAAGACTGATCTTGATCTTAAGGGATGGTAGTGGCAACCGTGCTAAGGGTAACACTATTACTTTTATTCACAATTAATTAGTAAAATTATTGCTATATTGTGATACGGGTAATTATTGCAATGTGACGAGTAACGGACAGCATGCCACGAATCTCTTTGGCAATTAGTTGAAACTCCATTTTCCCACTAGAAGAATCTAGAGAAAATATTTTCTTTATTTACCCTAAAAACAAAATCTAGTAAGATTTTAAGCAATTTAAGTAATTGAAGATCGATGTTGCATAGTTTTAAAAGTCTTTTAAAAGCAAACATTTAAAAACAAGATTTTCGATTTATTTTTTCTCCTTTTTAATTTTGGCTTAGTAGTACACCATCTTAGTTCGCAATTTTATTTATTTTCATTGATTAATTTCTAAAATTGATACCGACGTCCCCTTTCAAACAATTTTCAATTTGGACCCTTTTCTACAGGTTTCCCTATATTTTGGGAACTAAAACTCCAAGTTAGCAAAAACATTTAAAATAAATGCAGTTAGTGTGATATTTCAAAATAAAAGGCTTTCAAGTCTGAACATTGTTTCTGTCATTCTTTGGCCAATCTTTAACCGTTTTAAAATTACTATCAAGTAACCGAATTTAATATTTGTGCAGTATTTTTGATTGTGGTTACTACATAGAAATCCCAAAGTAAAATAAGTAATTTGTCATTACTGAAATGGAACAAATTAGTAAATATACGACCTCATGAAGGTTAAAATGAAATAAAACACAAAAAAGCCCCAAAGGGAGTAGGTCTACTATTATATTTTTGTTTTTACGCGCATCATTTTTCTTCTGTTTTTAATAGAAAATTTCTTGCTATTTAAGAATTTTTAAATATTAATACAAAATTAGATTGCTTAGCTTATTATGTCTGTCTAATTTAAAAGTGTGCATCAGTAGCTTTGTAATTTTGAAGTTTTACATAAAAAATGGTCTAACCATTTATAATAGGTAATTTTCTACATTTAATATTAATTTATGTTTTACTGTCCAATTATATACAATTAATTATTAAAAAGCTTATATATTTAAACTGACATGACCATGCGACCGTCTGTCTGGTTGTCAACAATATAATTGAATTATTATAAACTTTTGTTTTATATAATATAAACATGTGGTCCGGTTGATACAATACAGTTATGAAATTATTTTATTTAACACAAAGGCCTACAAACACAATCGTTCACGTTCGTATAATACTCAAAATTATAAAGAAATTATTATAAACATAAATATAACCTTGATAAAATATTAATTTGTTATAAATTTATGTGGAATAATTAATTGTAAGTGATATTTTTGGAAACAAAATACAATATTGTTATTAAATTCATTATTAAAACATTTTAATAGCAATTGCATTTAACACTTGCTTAATAAATATGCATGTTTATTTAATTCAGCTTAATTATAAATATTAAAAATAGGCTAATCGTTTTGACTAATTTATGTTTTAAACATAGGTCAAATCTTTTGTCATTTTGATTAACTACGTTGGTTTTGTATCGGAAGGATTTTGTAGATATACAAATAAAAGAGATAGTATGAACTGAACGGCCAATAGGAAGGCTTCGATAGTCAGGGTTACCGCAGCAGGAATGGTGTCGAAGGCGACTGCCAACAACCAAGGTCTCTCCTTCAGCCCGACTCTTCAATGGACCTGACGAGATTGATGACTGTCCGAATGAAATCTCTAAATAAGGAACAGCCAGAATCGGTTTTCGAGTGTGTTATGCGCTAGACATTAGTTGTTGTATTATGCATATGAGCACTGAACAATGCTCGCGTAAGAATGCTAGGTCCTGCTCCTTTGTTCTAATTGCATGGACTGGCGCCAGCGTCTCCGCCTTTTCATTGTTCCCGGAGGCCCACTGCTCGGCCGGTCGGATGCCTGCAAAAGGAAACAACCTGCTCCTGCAGACGAGTGCTGGAAAATAAATAGCGAGCAGAAAAAAGAACAAGCAACAAGCGAGACCGGAGATGTTTTATAGTGAGCCAGCTTCGGGGTTTAATTACTCGGTCTGCTGTGGAAACCACCCTCGTTCTCAACAAGGTTCTCTGCAAAAGATGTCCCGCTTGTAGTGACCCAAGATTATTTAATATTTCCCTGCTTTTGAAAGGTCTCTTGGAGAAATTAAATTTACACCCAGTGCGGTCATTAAAATAATTGCCCTATTTTCCTTAATCCTTGGGTTAACATATACCTCTACCCTTACGCTGTCAGTGAGGTTAAGCGACGGTTTATTATAAACGGAATTGCCGTTGAAATTGTTTAAATGATGCTGAGATAAAGTACCTACTCCAAAACTATAGCTGTTGGATGCAAATTAGCATTGCAAAATATTATGTAGAATTCAAAGTAATTAAGTGATGTGCAATGAAATTAAATAAATAAGGATAACGGAATGTTTTAATTTAATTAGTTAAATTCTGTTTAGAAATTTTAATTAAACTTATAAATTTAAAACTTTAGGAAAATGGATATTATTCGGGCATTTCGTTATTTCACAAAACAATAAGGCAATCAATACTGTATAGGCCTACATGTAGGCCTATGTAACCTAGTTAAAAGAAAATTACAGATACTTATTTCGTCAGATATTTTTAATGTTAGATTAATGTAGGCTACGCATAAGATTTATGGATTCATATTTGTTTTACTTTATAACCCAAAAAGGTAAAATTGAATTCAGTGTTTATACCATAATGTTAAGTGTCTGTAAGTAAACATATCATTCCTGATACAAAATAATTTTGATTTTGTCCTAACCTAAATATTGATTCTTTTAATTCATTGTAGGATGCAGGCTAGTTATTATAACTGTCAAAAGGAATTAGTTTAGGCCTAAGAAAAGGCATAGGATGGTAAATCTTCTGAAACCAAAATGTTGTATATCCCAGTCTAACCTTTAAAACGGCTTAAATCAAAACTACTTATTTATTCCTTAATTTTCTTAAAAAAGAAATATTGTCGTTCATTGCAGGCTTTCAAAAACATATTTGAATATTAATTAAATTTACATAGACATATAATTTGAATAGTGCGATATGTAATTAATTCTTGGCCAGCCTTTTCATAAAGGTTATGATAGAAGCCCAGTTTTTCTGCGCAGGGCCGGCCTTAGGTAGTTGTGACGCGCTTAGGGTGGCCCCTCACAAAAAATGTAAGTTTGCCAGATAAATTATAAAATATTAATAAAGAGAGATTTATAAACACAACTTCTACTATAACAGTAATCAGTGTAGTGTGTTAGTGCAGTGTTGTTAGTTAGTTATATATAAAAAAAATATAGTTATAAGTTATCAATTATGTAGGCACAAAAGAATATTAAACTGGAAAATTCCCCAATGGTAGGGCCTAAGTTTGTTTTCATTTAATAACAGTGTAATATATTTTCTAATTTTATTTCATAGTTAAGTATTATTAATATTATATCATGTTTTCTCTTGTTATCTACGTTTTATACTGCGTTTACGTGATATATATTTCTAATTATAGTGGGTTGGAGGGGGGTGGGTGCCAAATTGAGAAACAGTTTGTACCGGGCCCCGCATAAGCTAAATAAACCGACTCCTGTTAGTTGCTGCGTTTATGCAGATGATAAACGTTCACTAACATGTCTATAGGAAAAATCGTTGCTTATTTCGGTTTTGACAACTTAGAGTAAGTTTTGTAGAAGGTGGCCTCCGTTCTGATTTAATCAAAAGTTATAATTAGACCGTGAATCATAATTTCTTTTGTTGGAAAGACATTACGTTCTCACAGTCTACTTTGTTTATTTAATCTAAACAACAATTTCGGCACCATGTACTTGAGCATTTAAATGCCTTAATTTAAATACATAATTAATTCTTATTAATGCTGATGTACTGTTATAACGGAAACTTTCTTTTAATTGTTAATCTTGATGAAAATGGTCGAAACTAAGGCAGCACACGCTCACGCTCGAATATGTAAGAATTTTACGCGTGTATGGTTACAATAATTTAGTGGAACAAGGAAGTTTTAACTGGAACGGAAATTAAATCCCGTTAGTATATCTTTAAATGGAATCAAGTTAGTGTACATATTTTAACAATATTTTTATTCTGTAGTTTACTTAGATTTTAAGACATAGGCTATATTTTGACTAAATATTATCTACTTTATGGTTAAATCTTGAAGCCAGTGTGATTTCAAACTAACTTCAAGTTATACAAAAAATGTAAATAGAAATTAATTGAAATTAATTGTTCAAAAACATTTCAAATAATAATAAAAAAATGTTAATAATTGTAACTTAAATTGAATATTCATAGTTAGGCCTACGTACAATTGGTTTGATTTTTGCCAGTTTAAGTAAATGTATCAACTAGGAAAAATAGGGTAATTGAAATGAGTTCTTTGATGAAGTCATGCGAGCTCCAGAAGGATGGTACTTAAAATCTGAATTATTTTGTACTTATTACTATTTTCATAAGTTTTGTTACTTTTAGAAAACTTGTATTACACACAAGATTTGGGTTCTTATAAAAACAAGTATTCCAAAAATTAATAATCAGCAAAAAATAAATAAATGACATTTATTATAAGAATACAACGTTTCTTCAGAACACATCGCTATAAAAGCTGAAATGTAAAATTGTAAGTAATACTAGAATGAAATAAAAGCTATTGCAAATTGTTTTATTACATTTGTTTAAATATTAAGACTCAGTTTTTTCGGATACAAAACGGTAATAAAGCACCCAGTGAAACTTATTAACCACGATGCAAAGAACTTAACAACTTGTGGGTTAGGTTATACTGTTTGATGTGATGCATAATATTTTATATGTGGTGCTTTAGGTAAATATGTATAACATGAAATAACAAAGTACGAAACTTGTAGATTATGAGAATATATTCTCATAATATATATGAGACATGATATGTAGATTATCAGAATATGCTGACTTATAGTATCATAAATAAACAGTTTAAAAAACCTCCGACACATCAACTAGAAAAGAAGTGATGATCTTCAAACGGCTGACGAGATTTTCTTGAATCATAGCTAAAAACACTCTCGATCAAGTCACCTTTTAAAAAAAAAAATTAAATCAAAATCTGTTCATCGGTTTATTTCGTCAGTGACATATTGATATGCTACTTGTGAATGAAGTGAATTTCTAGGATGAGGTACAAAGATGAGATCATATACACAGAGGAGTTGTTTATGTTACAGGAAAAGTAGATCGTTTGGGAGAGTTGACTCTGCCTATACTCGATTCCACGCTCACCGTGCAGTGCAGGTCTTAAGCAGGCCATAGACGTGCCGATTTGTATGATAGATTTGTATGCGTCAACATTTCGCTATACACCAAACGATAGGACTTGTGCTACAACTTGTTTAAATGGACAATTTTATACCAACAAAAATGAGTGTGTAGGGGCATTACACGGTGTAGAATTGCAGCGACAACTCTGTCAACAAGTAATGCCTCCAGACATTCGAACAAATTAGTAACAACTTGCTAGTTTCCTCTATTTGCGCATACTAATCCTAGTGTTTAGGGATGTTACTTTTGTCCACACAAAACTGAAAGCGCTGAATGTTGGCTCATACAAATAACCGCCCTAAACTTACAAACTTTGTATTTACAAACAGACTTATAAAATAGTGTTGTGCGAACCATTCATCATGTCACATCAAAAAGTTATTGCTGCCGTAGTAGTAATACATAATTTAAATCAGAAAAATAAGCGTAGCAAATTAGCGCGGGTCGTACACGTCGTCTGCAGAAATTCCACTGCGCTTCGAATCGAGAACTTTCTTCAGCTCTCTTCTGAATGCTGATCTTAATAAATACATTTTTCTTATTGCAAGATCTCTATTCGCGTCAGCTTCAACCTCCTTTAATCTTTGAACTAATATTGCGTATGCCTCGTTCATTAAATTTCTATTATCAGTACTATAATATTTCGACTTGACTTTCCACAGACAGGGGTGTGTTTTATAGAGTTCTATAAATTCTTGTAAAAATGTTTTAGAGTAATTTCGCATATCACACATGTTAGTAGAATAATGAAAAGAATAGTATGACACTAAAAATAAATGTAAATTACTAAAAAAAAACGACAACTGTTAAAAGTACTAGACTTTTAGTATCAGTTGGAAAAAGAAAACGAAAAACACAACTAGCCACGGATGCGACACACTAGGTTACGTTCACACAAAACCAAGTGAAATCAAACCCCTGTTGATTCACAGCGACATGTTTGTGCATGCAAGTTTGTCATACAGATATTGCGCCTAAACATAGAAAACTGTTTGTGCAGACAAATTGGAGCCAACATATTTCATGCGTGTAGTGGTGACACATGTTGTTTCATGCAAAACGCCGGATATAAGTTTGTACAAACAATTTAGAGTACTCTAACTTGTTGGCCGACTTGTATGTGCAAACAAGTCTGTCGAGCATCTCCTATAGTGTAGTTCCGATTAATGTTGGTGCCGACATCTTACAGGAAGTAATCGTTTCCAACATATTTGAGTGTTTAGGGACGAAATCTATTTTGTTGGTAGATACATGTGTGTCATACATATCTCCGCGTGTAGGGCAGCCTTTACGGGAGAATAGACATGCTACTACCATTATAAGGAACATCACGTTTATTGTCATGCGGGTTGCGTCAATTGACCGAGCTTTGCATGGGAGTTGATGTTTTTTTGTTGGCTAATATAGCTGAGACTGTCGTATGGATAACATGGCTTATGGGCGCTCTGTACTGCACGGTGAACGTGGAATCCAGTGTAGGAAGAGTAAGCTCTTACTAAAAGTATCAGTAAAAGTTGATTGAAAATAAACAGATCGACTTTTCCTAGGAAGAGTTATCTATGTCTGATGTGGTTTAGTAAAAGTTTATTCATAGATGTTGCGAATATCCTCATGTAACTGCGCGCGCATATCTTTGTTTTAATTATCCCCGCCAGGCAGTCGCAATTACTATTTGTTATAGTGCAAAAGTGACCAAATATTGACAGTGGGTTAGGTTAGGTAAATAATAGCTGACGGATAAATGGATAAAACAATAGCTGTGAGGACTGTTGCAACTTTTCAAATATTTTGCAACACCAAATCCAAATCCAAAAAGTGCATGTGAAGAAGAAAGATGTGCTCTGCAACTCAAAGCGTCACAAATCTTTCCCTTGCTGTAATAAATTATAAACATTTTTTATCTTTTTTTGTATTATAAAGGTTTGCTTTTTTATTTGTTTGTATTAGGTAGTAGACCGTTTCCTTGCAAAAGGCCAACTTTTACTGACTCAAGGCAGAGAGAGTATACTTTCCCTAGGTACAGTCAACTCTGAGTAGTAAATGTTAATCAAAATTCATCACTTTTCACTTTTAATCAACTTTTACTGAAACGACCTAGGCAGTATTTCCTGTAACATATCCAAATCGCGATTCAATATTTTACACTGAGTAACCGATGTTCGACCAGATAGTTTAATTGTTCAGAAGTGGTGAATGATAGTGTCACGAGAAAATAACTTCCAGCAAATTTAGTGAAGTAGAAGGTTGTTAATTAAATACCTTCTGTTTGAAGAAATGAAAAATGATTAAATTCTTGCTAAAAAGAATGTGGGGAGGAAGGATAAGAACATTAGATTAGATTGAGGAATAATGCGGGATTACTTCAGAAACTGATTGCAAACAGTGTGAAGACAATAAGTTGACCGAATGTTCAGCTTTTCTATTGAACAGTTAATTATTTTGGTTGTATTGAACATTTTATTTAAGAAATATTACAAGAAAGCCCTTGACCAGTAGAAAAAATACTGTCTCATTGATGTAGTTTAATTTGTGTAGTAAACTATTTAAATACATTCTATTTTGAGATTTGAGAGTTGCCCATCTTCCTCCAAAAGAACCTCATTATGTTTATTGCAATTATTTTCACCCTTGCGACTATTTAGTGTACGAAGATTGCTAGCGACTCTAGTCGGTTGGAGCAAAAAGGAATATCGCTCTAGACAATAGTTGGGTCGCGAACAATCATCGTTGAGCCATTAATTGCTGAACAATGACCTGTCATCGCTTGTCGATAATCATACAGAGCAAAACATATCTTTAATCTGTAGGTCTAATTGTGCACTATAAGCACTGCGTCCGTTTTCTACACTTGAAAGGTGTTGCCAAGTCGATGAGGTAGAAATGAGTAGCCTTTTCTGATTCTCGCACTATCTAATCTTCAACATTGCAATATATACTCGTCTGTGTTATGAACTCATGCGCATTATACAATTCATATTCCATTTGGGAATCCACTTAAAATATTTTATTATTGTTTCTAAACGTGAAAAAAAAATCTGTGTTTTACGTGTTTGTATAACTAAATATTACTTTAGAAGGTTTACCGTTTCTGAAATAAAAATGATTGTTTTCGCTCCCATCATGGTTTAATTTTGTTCTGTTTTAGACGTTGATGCGTTAACGAAAAGTTAGTTAATGTTTTTATTATAATTACTCAAAGGCTCAGCTCAAAATAATCGCTTAAGGTTCAATTGAAAGAACCAAGAAAGTGGCTGTTTTGCATTTATAATATTTGTTTTGTTTCATCATGAAATTAAGACCATATTATTTTAAGATACGTAATTTTATTGAATTAAAATATATAGTTGCAACTGTTTAAGATTAGCTGTCAATGATAAATTTGACACAAACAATTATAAGTGAAATTTATTTTGGTTTAAATTTATTAATAAGGTAATTGTTAAAATATGGTCAACGTTATCAACATCAGCTTTCATTTTAACAGATTCGAAACAAATAATTGCAGCTCAAAGTCGTGTCCTTTCTTTCCTACCATTTCTTGCTGCGAACAGACACAAGGTTAATGTATACAGAGCCGTGTACATAATGGAAACCATAATTGATATCGATGAATCGAATAGTAGGCAATGATGAGTCGAATATGACGCGAACAATGCGATTCGATACGGGGGATTTTGTTTGTAGGCCGTGTTATATATTGCGTTCGGACAGATGCAGTCACGGCTAATAGTATCAGAGTAAACACCAAGCGACCAAGCTCAAAGCCCCTTTACTTCCCACGTCCGACATCCCCTCTCTAATCCAACCCCTAACCCCTCTTGATCAAAACGCAGACAATCCTATTTCACGAAACACATTTTATTTTTGACATGATTTATAATTATGTTCGGTTGTAATCGGCATGTTGCCTCATAATGATTCTACTAAGCAAACATAAACAAACACAACCGACATCCGACCCAAAGCGTAAAACCCGTTATGATTTATGTAGTGTTAAAATTGTTTCTTCGCATGAAAAATTAAGGATTAGAAATGCACGAGGGCTTATGCTGGTAGAGGGCTTACGTTAACTGGGAGGTTAAACAAAATTTAATCAGTGTAGATAATTGTGTGTTTAGGTTCGACTGCAGTTCTATTCAGGTATTTTAAGAAAGATAATACATACATTTAAAAAGTAAATGTGTGCGGTCGTCAGGACCCCCGTCAGGAACGAAGTTTATCACTCCTTTTCTTCAATTATTTTACCAGCCTTAACGGCAACATACACACATAATTTTAATCTTTCAATTGCCGTTTATTGTTAGTTTGTTTTTATAAAAATTTACTGTTTCCATACGTTTAATTTTATTTAATAAAGGTGTAGAATTGTTTATAATATCAAAGCTAAGATGGTAAACACGGTTAAATGTCCATTCATTGTAAATACATTCAATAAACATAAAATGTTGGTTCATCAGTCTAGGCCTAACCTAAAATTATTGTGTGTATGTTTAATTTATTTTACCTGTCTTAACGGTAACATACATACAATTATTTTAGGTTAGGCTTAGATTTAAAATTACTTTCTAGGTCTAACCTAAAATTATTGTAGGGGCCTATGTATGTTGCCGTTAAGGCAGGTAAAATAAATTACATACAAACACAATAATTTTAGATTAGGCCTAGACTGATGGACAAACATTTTATGTTTATTGAATGATTTTCAGCGCTTGAATGTAATATCTGAATACGCCGGACGGAACCGATTGTCTCTTAATTTAAATTGATGAACCAAAAGACATGTTTCTTGAATGTATTTACATTCATTGCCATAGCAACCAATTTGATAACGATTTTTCGTTACTCGTATTTTATATTTGTCATTGCCATAGCAACCAATTAATAACACTTTTTTTCCTTACGCATTACATATCTATTTGTTAAATCCTACCGCAACCCGCGTAAAGGAACTTCGTTCCAATAATTAATTTGAATCAATAATGAAATTATATGGTCTCATGTTCAGACCATAGTCTCATAGTTCAATTCCAGCAGAGACCAAAGTATTGCCAGTTGCTGACATTAAATAAATTTATTCGACCTTAAAGTAAAAATTGGCTAGTTATTTTATTTATAGGCTATCTTAATATTTTTAACCTAATAGTTACTAAAAGTGATTTAAATAAAATTATTTTCAACGGCCCAAAATTTAATATTGTATTCTGTATCTTTTTAAGATACTGCTTATGTATGTGTTTGCCTTTCTTAAGTACTTTAAACTATTATTTAAAATTTGTTAGGTGTAGAAAACCACCTACTGAAATCAACCCCAAAGAAACAGCAAACTATAAAACAATCAAATTAATTCAATTGGTAAAGTTAAAACCGAGATGAATAAAAGAAAACTGATCATTTGGGTCTTGAGTACATTCTCCGTTTGAAGCTAGAGCTTTTCCATAACTATAACGAATCCAAATCGGTCACAAAAAAATCGAATCAGTTATTTCTATGGTAGTTTTACATGTATTATGATATGTTTTATTAATGATTGATAATTTATTAACTGCAATTCGATTGATGATTTATAATTTATAAACATGCGCGATTTGGAAAACCATTGAGTTTATGCACGAGAGTTGAAAACGCACGATTTTTCGTGTCACGCGATTCTAAATCATATCGGTCTCTCCTAGAAAACGGACGTCTTTTTAAATCGCGCGTCTTGTCTACGTACATTGCGCTGAATGGGACCTTTTATGAAAACGTACGACTTTCTAAAGTCGCGCGACTTTGCTGAGCAGTGCTGCCAACAGGTGCCTGGCTGGCGTCATTTATCTTGTCTATTTATTTGTCAGTCCGTGTTGTTCAATGGTAAATTTAGTGTGTGCGAGTAAAATACGTTTTAGTATCATTTGTTTTACACTTCCTTTATTTTGTTTTATTATTTATGTTTATTTTACATTAACATTTTAAGTAACATTTATTTTGACTAACGTTTACGTATAAATAAATTACTTTAAAAATAAAAGTTATCTCCTTGTTTATCTTTTGTTTGCATATCGAGCACGATTTATGGGGTGGATATCCCATCTTCGTTTCCTTCTCTTTTTTAATAGAAAACAATAAGCGTACACCATTCACGGATCCATTTGATCGACTGAACGGAAAGTGTCGCCATCGAGCGACACAAAACTTAGTGTATAAAGCGATACATTTAGAACATTGTCAATAAACATTTTCCATTTATTAACAACACTTAGTCGTTTACATTCTTTTAGTTTTTATTGGAGTATGTTTGATTTTCGAATATATCTGAAACAGGCAATAAATTAGGGACCTCAATTTTTGGATTATCCCCCGAATTGAGCTACCCTTTGGTTTTAATTATTTTCCTTAGCACACTGTTTTATTATCACTGCAATCAATTCTATTTTAGTTGCTATAAAGTCAATAGTTGAGTAGTTCGTATCTTATTGCAAGTTTCTAAGCCACAGTATTTTCAGTTTATGGGACAGTTTCCCTAAATATAGACCTCAATGTAAAAAGAAGAAGGGAGTCGTGTAAACAAATGTTCCGAGAGGTATCTAATTAAAGTAGAAGATGATGATGACAGAGATATTGGTAGCAATTGAAGAGCCCGTGTCCTCAGGGAACTCTTCACTTCCTGTTGACAGAAGCTGTAGGAAATGAAACCCCGGTTGCCATGGATACAAACCACTTCAAGTCTCGCCAATTGACTCTACGTACGACATGTATTTTTCTACTCCCTGTTTCGAATTTATCGTTGCTACGAGTGGTTCTGTACACAACGTTCTACATGGAGCTTATTTGTTTGATGTTGCGTTTAATAATATTTTATCAAAGTTCCGGGAATGGAAAGAATAAAGTCTCTCGGCAAATGCAATATCAAATAAAATGATGTTTCACTTTAGTTTCTGATGTATTATGATTGTAAAATTGTTTAGCTTGATATTGATCAGAGAAATACTGTTCCCTATATAGTTAAATAAAGTATTTTTTAAATGAAAATAATTGTTCTTACCACTTCTTCTATTTTTTCTTTTTTACTCTATTTATTTGCTTTTAAGATATTCTAAATAGAAAAGTGTAACCCGCTTGAGCAGAAACAGACCTTGGAGCTTGTCACGATAAAATACTACCACACTCACAGAAAGGAGAATACTTTCACAGTTGTAATTGTGTCACATCAGTTGTAATTGAGGATACGGTGTTTTATAGTGGTGTGTATTAATTTACAAATGTTGGCGTAATACATTTTAGCATGGCAGTGAAGGCTCGTTTTGCCAGGGGAGCTCTCTGTAGCTCAATCGCCTTGTTTTTTTTAGCAATCCCTGTCTTCATTAGTTTAAATGGCATAAATGCGTTAAAAAAAGGAAGAATTAATGTAGTTGCAACAGAATCTGTCAAGACGTTGCTGAGCCATATTACTTTAAAAGTTTTGTTAAAAACTTGTACAAAAATAAACACACAATTATGTTTTCATTTTGGCCTTTTTGGACAAGTATGGTAAATTAAACAAAATAGAACATTCAGATTTTTCCGATAAATCCAAAGATCCGATTGTCATATTTCATTAGAAGAATAACTTGGTGTAAGAGTGAAATAAGAGATTAAAAATATAAAAAAATAAATTATTGCAAACCAGAAATATTATGGTTTTCGTTGGCATAGGTTTTCTGAAGATATGGTTTTAATTTAATTTAATTATCTTCAACAAGCACGAATAAGAAAACATTTTTCACGAACTATACTTAATTCCGTAAAGTTATATAAATGCATTGTTATTTCTAACGATCAAAATTTATGGTTTTACTAAAGTTTACATAATCCGATTCAATTACAAACGCTTAATTATAAAGTTTTCTTTTGTAATTACAGGTATAAGAAGGCATAAAAAGTGTCATTTTACTCAAGAATGGGGATATCGTTTTAAAATGACAAGTTTATATTACTTGTTTATAATATTCACACAACACTGGATAAAAACGGCTTATGAATAAGACCAGCAACATTTCGAAAATGAATAGTTGACATTTAAAAACAGGGCGTTTGAAATGTTCATTGTGATAAAAGATATTCTATTCGAATGTCTTATTGAAATACTACTTGACACATTATGAAATACTCCACACCCTTCTTCTCTCCCTCCTTATCTTAGAATTGGCAACGTTATCTCGATTGTAACTAGACTCTCGCAAGGATAGTTTGATGGAAAATATCTTAGGTGCATTTTACAATCACATTACATTTAAAAGTCACAAATATTGAATTGCAACCAACCCGATATTTGAACTCAAGTCCTTGTTTTATCAGTCTGTACTAATATTATATGCTGAAGCGCTGCAGTAAAACGGCCAGACGACCGACGTCGCGGCGCAAGTAAGATACTGACCAGGCTTAGCCTATGGTTCTCGGAATTATGCATCAACAATCCGAGTAGTAGGCATAATTTTTTAAGTTTGATAATCTGTATTATTCTTTTTACAAAATTGAGAATATAGATTACGCATAATTAATTATGTTAACTAAACAATATTTTCAAAGATGTAGAGATAAAGAGAATTTTTTCAGTACAATACAATAATGCATGTTTTTTGAGAATTACAATATAATCACTTTTTTTAATACAGGTCTTTGATATATTCGTTTTTTACTAGCGTTTCCGACAAAGTAGGCCTACTGTATGTTATAAAGTATTGTACAGTGTACAATGCTTTGCAAGAATATCAAAAGGAGTCCATGCCAAAATTAACTACGGTAATCAATGTAGGACAAAGAAACTTTGATCTTACATAAAATTCATGTTTTTGTTTTACCGAGCAATACTGTATTTTTGTGACAAAGATGTTTTCCCCATCATCCACATGCTTATTCAAGTTCTGTGTACCTTGCCAGTCAGCAGTGCAAGTGCGGAAATGTCATTTCTTCCTTAGGCCGTGTTATACGAGCGCTGTTACCGCCGCGTTTTCAACGTCACGTTAACGTCGGATTATTGGGTAAACGGAACTCCCGTGGTCCATGTTATACGAGCGCTAAAAAATATCGTGAATCCGCCCGCGTTAACCGAGAGCTATCAACGCCGAACCAAGTTATACGAAGCGCTGCCAAGGCGCACTAGCAGTCGCAGCGCAGACCAGAGAGGCTGTAGTAGTCAGAAGTAACGACTTTGGCCTGGTTCTAGTTGTTATTGTGTATTTCAAAGTGGTTATTGTGTACTTCAAAGTGACAAAATGTTTGACACTGAAAAAAAATATACGCTATTGAACAGCACTCTTTATGAAGTTAAGTCAAAGGATTATAGCAATAAATAATTGAAAGCTAAATGCTGGAATGAGGTTGGTGACACAATGCCCCATCGTCTATCCTTCCTCCTACACAATTCCTCAAATGTTTATACTATTTTTAATACACTTAGACAGCCTAACTGAATGGTGTCCGTCTTGGAAGTGAGTGACGCCACGTTGACAGAGTCTCGCGTTGACGACACGTTACGACCCGCTTTCAACGTCATAACTTGGGAATTTAACGCCTGGTTTTCAGCGTTATCAATGCGGCGCTAACAGCGCCTGTATAACATGGCCCTTAAGGCACTTGAAATAGTGGGTTCAGAAAAGGTTGGTTGGATGGCTCTCTATTACGATATAACCTACATATTGAACCCAACCAAGTGATTGAGAGATTCGAAAAATCAGAAGGAAACCAAAGACTTTCTCTATAGCATTAGGCCTAAGTACACTCAATATAAATTTAACTTCAAATGATGTTATTTTAAGCTAAAAAGTCACCTGTTCATTTATAATTAGTATCAAGCTTGTTTCTTTGCAGTCAAAGTTGTAACACTTTTCTATTAGCAGTCTACTCTTTAAACATCTGTAGTTCTGTTAAAATAATTAAAAGTTTTACTACTATGCAAAATCTGATAGTACGATTTAAAAAATCTTGCAAAAAAACAAAATACCGAAGGAAAAATTTCACAAGAAAATGCTCCCAAATTGGTTAGTTTTAGTTTGATAATTTCAAACTACATATCCTCTAACCCCCCTCCTCCCCCAGAAAATTCCCCTCCCAAAATGATGCCCTGGATCCGCCACTGCATACGAATAATATAGGAATGCGTAACGCCTTCTAGATCAAGCCTATAGAAACAACGGGACACTACAGTATGTTACTGGAGATGTGAACAATCAGGCATTCTAATAACAAAACTCCTAAATTTGGAAGGTAAAATATGAAATCAAACATAATTTGTACCTTACCTTGTCATCAGTAGAATGCTAGCTGAACTTCAGGCAAAGTTTGGAATACATGGTTTCTCATAGCGTTCAAGGTAGAACGTGCATTATATGCTTCACCCCCTAGCTATATATTATATGCCTATTCTGTCAACCCCCAATAGCTATTTATTTGTCTATTTTCAAATCTTAAATTTCTCAATATTGTTTGTAATACATTTTGAAATATAATAATATTTAAGTCTTAAAAGTACAGTTTGTAAATTTACTTCAGCATATATTTAGTACACAAATCCTACTTTCTCCAATTCATATTTTTCATATTGTAAATGAATAATTTTCTGAATAAATCTGTTCACTTTGCCTGAAGAACTTTAAGAATTTTACGGAATGCCTAGGAAAAGTAGGTAAAGATCAAACAAAATTACTTAATTTCAAACTTTGCCTAAAATACTTTGGTAATGTAGGCTATAGATATATGTATAAAATGCCTAGGGATTCTATGTAATGCCGGAATTTTACACTTTTCTGTTCGGTAACATTCTCAAATATGTTAATCAATTGATTTAAGCTATTTATATCTTTAGTTTTTAATATACAATCCATTCTTGCAACAATTAAATATTAGATTATTAATAATTGTAAAGAAATTACTACAATCTTAAACTAGAAGTTTCAAAAAAAATTTCCTTGGAGTCCAAAAATGTTTTGAGCTGTAACAACTGTTACCTCTTCTATTGGTTCTTTGTTGCATTTTTATTGAAACTGAACAGATATGAGATACCTTCGAGTTTATCTTTCTGTAAAGTTTTGAAGATGTGTTTTCCTTGAGACTGCCGACGATTGTTGCGACAGTTCACACACATGTTTGTGAAATTCGCAGGAGCAGAACTAGAAGTGGTCGAGTACAATAGTAGAGCAGTTCGTTAGCGGGCCTGTATAAACACACCTATGTTTGCTCAGCCATGTCAGGGGGACATGTCTTCCTTGAATAAACATACTGTTCGGAATTATTAAATTGTGATTGTGAGCTAAACAAACATTGAATGCATTATGGTTGGGACGAGGGTACAATCATTAATATAATTTCCAAAGTGTGTAAGGATCTGTCATGGAGGAATATTTCACTGTTATTTGTTGGATAGCGATCTGTAGTGTTATGGCTCTGATAAACTACGTTGAAAGATTGAATTACGTAGTTTCATTCCAGTTATAATGACAACAAATTGGAATTGTATAATAAGTTAATTTAAAATAGATCATTTAAACTTTTAAGCCCTTACAAACTTTAGAAAGTGAGAATATGTGTCACTTTGGTCTAGGACAGAATAAATGTTTACTACGTTAGATTGAATTTAATTGTAATTAGCATTTGATATGTATAAAAACGACAACATGTTTTCTGATTTTTCAAACTTTTGATGAAATATCGTAATTGGTGGTAACAGTATGACAATAATTCCCGAAATTAAAACTGTATTTTTTTATCGATTCAGAAAATCCAGTAAGAGAAATATATTGACTTTAAATAAAAGATAACTTTCCCAATTCCAAGATGCCGAAATTAGTTTTCAGACGATAAAATTGAGCGATAATCACCTTTTTCAGTAAACTATTTAATAAATTCTAGGAATACAGTGCTTTTTAAAAAGATCGTTCGTGAAAACTCGAGAGTTAAAATAGTAGCTTAAGGCTCTTCTTTACCTTAGAAAACTCCCGAATGTACAGTGTGATTTTAATAAAAAGGTCCGAGTACAGTCAGTGACCTTGTGGTGGCGAGGAGAGAAGCGGGGGGTTAAAATCCTGAACTATAAACATCAGCCTCAGAGTCCGCAAAACGTCCACTTAGCACCATACAAAACAAAGATAAGAAATTGTTAGTAAATAAAACCATAGTCCACTGATCCAGTCAATGAATGCTACAAAAGTGGGATGTAGAGGGAAATGGGTAGAAGGTCTCTTTTTCGGGTTTTCGCTTTATCTCGAAAACTATGGGTCCGAGTGATGACACCATTCTACACAAAATTAAAACTGACCAAATGTGCTACAAGATTGATTCTAATCATTGTGTGGCTATCTCGCATAGTTTCCTAGATATCTGCGTTTAAAATCGTTTATTAAAATCATTTTTTGTCTTAGATTTTTTGCCTTATTTTACTACTTAAACTCTTCAGCCCTTCGTCCTACGTAAATTTTATGAGAAAGGAAGTTGTAGAGCATTCAATTTCCTTCAAGAATGTTTAATATGGTTTTATTTTCAATCGTTTAAAAGTTAGAGCAACTTTTGTGAGGCAACTTTTGTTTTCAATAATAAATTAATTTCAGGAACTATGCGAGATAGCGAAAACACGAATAGAACAAGGGCACATTTTGTCAGCTTTAGGCCTAATTTTTTATGGAATTTTCTTATTTCTAGGATGCATAGTTTAGAGATAAACCCCGAAAAAAGTGACATCCAACGTGCTCCTCAGCGCTTCTTTCACCTCAACTAAAAGTATGTTTACCAATCCAAACAATGTCCCAAAGTCAAAAATTGTGTTCCTTCCAGTTCCGTCTATATAACCTTTTCGTCGACTGGACTTTAAGTTACATACTTATTTATTAATACAAGACATTCTGTCACATCATTTAATTTTGTATTTAAGTTGCATTAGACTGTATTAATCGAGCTTTTTAAAATATGATTAAATAACATAAACAATTTATTTGCCATTGATTTATAATTTTTCTAGCCGACAGTGAAAATAATGACAGTGTTCAACCATTAAAAATATACTGGAATGTTTTCTACAAATTCCAATATAAACCAGAGTTTAAAAATGTAGGTATACATTCAAAATCATAAATAATACTTTTTGGATGGCCAATAAAATAGAATATGCCTTACTGATATTGCAATACAGTGGTCATTTCCAAACAATTGACAATTTATATGCAACGAAATACAAAAATTAAAAGTATAGTAAACACACTTGATTGCTTTTGATTGGCTAAAATAAAACTTATCCTACTGTGAGTATAACTTACTACTATAATTAATGATGGTTTTTAGATAAATTTGAAATTGCAAATTTAGTAGTATTTTAAATGGAATATTGCTTACTACAATATCATGTAAAATAAATGTTACGCCATACAATTTTATTCGTTATAGGCTATGTAATTAATTACTAAGGAAAATTTTTAAATGTAAAAATAACAATATCTAGTTATAAAATATTAGTAATATAACTAATAGAAATCATTAAATTTTTCCGTAAGCTTAAGTAATTAATTTGTTATATTCGAAATATGCAACATTGAAACTATACATCATATAAAACTAAGGGATGTTTTTAAAGCACTATACAAATTTAACGAAATATCAACTTGGGTTTGTGATATTCACTAAAGTATTGTAGTCCTGCACAAAGCATGTTACAGAACAAATTTAATATTGTATTATAACAAGTATTATACTTCCAAATTTGACTTTATAAGATGGCGTTGAGCTAACACATAATGTATCTTACTATCAACTACCCGACATCACCAATACAGACCATTATAAAATAATTAAATAAATTGTATAAGAAATTATATTTAATTGTATTTAATGTACATCGTGCATTTCATACATAGTCACCATTTGTCTAAAATGGATAATTTCCGAGTAAATTGGATGTAAAAGCCATAAATCACGTTTTCCCACTTTTGAGGTTTTTCCTTTTTCAGCGCGCTCTAGCGGCTATATATTTGATCTTAGAAATACATGTCTCGTACGTAAAATGTAGGAAATTCCGACTACTTTATTTTGTATAGATTTGTCATTTCATTAAAACTCTTAGTTTCCGTAAAAATAAAAACCCCAGTGCCAAAATGTACACGTGTTTCCAGGCAAAATCAGATTTGTGTTCAGCGGACCAAAAAACATAATTGTAACAAAAATCTAAACCACAACTAAACCTTCCTCTATTTGCCCTTTTTTACATTTTGTTGCCACGCATTTTACAGATAGACAGCATGCCTTTGAGGAAATAGTGAGACAGAATTTATGACTCAGCTGCGCGTGCGTACGTGAGAGCGGCTATGCCTAGAGGCGACTTTTGCAGTTTTGTTAGTAGAGCCACAGCCGGATTCTGACTCGAGCCGCAAAATCGTAGAAACATGCATTCGTAATAACGTGTTTCGGATTCTATTTATAAATTGATAATCTGGGAAACTACTTTAAGTTATAAATAAGGATTTATATTTTTTACGTATTAGCTTAAAATATGGAAATTATTGCTTAAACTCCCACAAAAATGCATTAAAAGTATTTAATTTTTACTCAGTTAAACCGTTGATTACAAGACCAGTTTAAGATGTTTCACAACTTTTTAGGTTGAAAAACGGCGTCCGAAACACGTTAGTACGAAGTGCATATTTTTTCTGTTTTACGCAAGGTATAGTATAATATCCTTATAATATCTCAGGAATGATACATAAACAGTTTTAGTTTTTCTTCCTGATTTTCATTTCTTAGAATTTTTACTTATTTGTGCGATAGGAATAACGAAGGAAGACGAGTGAAATAATACACATTCGAAAATACGACAGTTCGAACCGTAGTATCTTGATAGCAGATACCATATTGTCTACAGGGTGATGATCTTAAAACACAACTCTGTTTTTGCATTTACTAAGATGTAAATATAGATTTTTTTAGAAAATAATCTGGTAGAAGTTTTTAAGACACTACAGAAAAACTTGTTTTCTAATCTTTTAATATCTACATTATTTCTTCCTCTGTGGAAAACGATAAAAAATGTTTGCGTTTTAGCAATTTAATTTATTAAGATAAAGTTTAAAATAAATTATATCTATATTGGCCAACATGCTACGAAAAGTGTAACGTACTTCAGTTGGTAGCAAGTAACGTGTTATGCTCTCCTTTCCACTCCTTAATAAATATAATGGAGTTAAGATTTATATTTTGGCAGTGTAGGCTCTACAATAAAGATGTGCGCACACTGCACCGACCAGTGCAACCGGCACGGAAGACCGGGATTTTTATAAAAATAAAATGCGTGTTTCTTTATGGAGGTGTGGGTACGACCGACAGTCAACAGACAATTCGCCACTTCCGCAGTTTTGAAAAAAGTTGGAGTGAAAGAACTTTTGGACAATCTGCGGCGAACCGTGCCGGTCAGTGTTAGTGAGCTCCACCGGAAAGACCGACAGGAACGGAACTATTCGCCATTTGAGTTTTGATTACTGTGGTGACAAGATGGATGTATGTGTACTTATTTCTTTGGCACAAAATTATACAGAGCTATATAATATGAGGTATCCGGAATATTTTAATAACTCAAAACCTCGTTTGAGTTATTTTTAATATCTCTCGTGTTAATATTATGAGACAAAAATCGATGTTCCTTTTCTTGATTTGTCTCTTACTCCAAAAGAAGTGCACATACTATAGCTAGCTCTGCATCAACTTCCATCGCTCTTTGTTAGAATATAAGAAACAGCGGCACCACAACCACAATCTTCTGTCTGAGGGACAGTGTTCTTGCTTAAAAAGAATCAATGTCAGTAAGGTTTAATTTTGTTCATACCATAATCAAAGGCAAGTAGTAAAACCTTCTTATCATGATTGTGAGACTATAAATTCTTCGTAAATATAAAATTTGTATGTAAGAGATAATGAGTACAAACTAAACATGATCGTGAGATAACCTTTAATAATTTATGTTCTACACAAGAGCACCAACAAGCCGCCGATACCAAAAGAACAACATTTGGTTTTACCGAATGCAACATTAATTTTGTGCCTTTTTACAGGCCCGTGAGAATCTATCAGGGAAGTAAACGAATTGTGTGTGACCCACGTCTTATATCCGATCACATAAAATTGAGTTTCACAAGGTTATTGGACAAAGTAAATATATGATGAACGTGGGATCTGTTGCTCATGCAGGAAACCAACTTCCGATGTTGGAAAAGTATGTTTTATTTGTCATCTAAGGAGATGTTTTAGTATGCTAGCTTCAAAAGGGAAGAGGATATTAAAAAATTAATACAACTTAAACTTCCTTTTTAACTTTAAAGCCCAACTAAAATATATTTGTGGTTACAATACGTCTACAAATTTAGAGCAAGGGGGGTAAAATCAATTTAAACATAAATAAAAATAAAAAGTATAATTCTATCAGTTTATGTAATTTACAATACTAGTTGATGACGCATTTCGAACCGTTATTCCATCATCAGATTCCAGGGCCGCCGAAAATGGGCCTGGGGAAAATTTAATTCTTGAGGCTTCCTCACTCGAAGTTGGGGGGAGGGGGGAAGAAAAATTAACTTTTTTCACACAATAGTTAATACTTAAAAATTTGAAAATAATATAGTACACGTAGACAGTAGTAGTACATAATAATATTAGAAATGAATTAAAATAATTTCCTATATTGAAAAATAAAAGGAAACTGTTAAAATATGCCTTTACTACCTTCGAGCTTGATTTATTTTATAAAAGTACTGTATTATATTCTTTGTTTGTATTTACCAACTTCGCAACTACTATCAAAAACAAATCTGTCCGGGTAACTTAAAAATCCCACTTTATAATTTCACTTAATTATTTTTCCTTTCGGAGGAAAATTTTTATTTTGAAATCAGTTACATAATATCAAGTTATTATGGGTTTCATACAATATTTTTAAACTAATGCATTATTGAAAAAAAGTAAATTTACTGTTAAATCAACGTATTTATGAATTTTTGAATTATTTTTAAATCGAGGGGCCTCCTGACGTTATTGGCCTGGGGCAATGTGCCTCTTCTGCTTCCCCTTCTCGGTGGCCCTGTCAGATTGTTTAAAAGATAAACGTAAGTTCATCAAAACACAAACACTCGTGCACAATAAAGCTGATGGTCCACTACGTCGGTAGAGAGGCGCGGCGCGGCGCCGCGCGCCGTACTGGAGAGATTCGTCTAATCAGAGCGCGGCGCGGAGCGGCGAAGTAGCTTCCCCCCCCATTTTGGTCACCTGATATTCAGTCATGGTTTGACAGTATTCAATCTTGTAGTAAGAACATAAAAACTGGTGATTTCAAAATAATAAATTTGAAATTGATATATATTCTTATACAGTTCTATTTATAACTAAATTACCAAACTTTTGTACTTGTGAAAAAAATTACAAACAATTTTTACTACTTTTTATGAAGGTCTAAAGTTGAACTTTTTCCTTCCATTAGTGAACATTTTTTGTTTCTTGAGCTAATAACTTCGTAAATTTTACATCAATCAATTTTTACTGGCATATTATATGAATTCTTTGAACCTTTCTCTACAAAAAAGCTGTGGAACACTTATGGCTTATAATTGCTATATTTGGCGAATTTTTGAAAATATGCTTGCGCACGCAACGAAATGGCTTGGTTGCAAAAAATTAGCATGAACAGTTTAAGGGTTTAATTAACATTCATGAACTTAAATCATTACGTTTTTGAAATGAACAACATATTGGTTGCACTGTTGTATTAATTCAGCTAATAATCTATAAACTTTGTCGCAAAAATTTTTCATTTTTCCTAAAATTACAAAATTTTTAACACAATTTTAAAATTTTCTCCATTTTGTATGAAGCAAATCCTTACTTATTTATTTATATTTACCATAGTTTTTTCTAAAAGGTGAAATATATTTTTTTTATAAATATTGTACGCAAGTAGATAAAATTGTAAGGCAGAGAGACAAATATTTTTTTTATTAATGCATCTACAAAATAGACTTAGGGCCTACCTTTGAATTACGACACGTGCAGAAAGACTTTGTTGTGGTTGTAGATCAGCTGCTGTTATGAGAGTTGAATAGGTACGAATGTTGCCGAGTACAGTCGAAGTTATCCGAACCCAACAATTCCGACCTAGGCCACCTCGTCCACTAGGTCGGTAGAGAGGCGCGGCGCGGTACCGACCTACAACAGTTTTTCATTAATTCGAAAACGGCGCCGCGCTACCTCCCCTAATGGACGAAGCTTTTATGTTAGAATTTAAATAAATTTTCCTTTTTCTTGGAAAAATTACTCTTTTAATTTTTCAATTTAAAAAAATTAAATTAACAAATTATTGCCAAATATTTGCTCTAAATAATAAACCATATTGGGTTGACCTAGCTCGTATAGTTTTTAAGTAATATGATTTTAAACAATATTTCGTCGTAAATAAATTTTGTTCTACCGACCTAGTGGACGACCAGCTTAACACAACAATATAGCAAGGAATACTTCGGGGTGTGCACACCGTCGTATACATGTGACTACTTATAACTTGTATACGACTATGTGCTTACACCGAGTTATGCCGTGTTATTGTCTGCGTGTGTTTGTGCAATATTGTGAGGTGTGTTTGACGACCTCAATAGAGCGATAATCTGATGATAGCATAATTATTCTTTTTATTCAAATAGTTATAAATAGTCAAATAGAAAGTGTATTCTTTTTCATACAAATACAATGAAAAATTATAAAATTTATTTTTTATCACGGTATATATATATTATGAAAACGCTTTAGTTTTTCCACATGATTAATATTAGCTAAATTTTATGAGAGGGCCAGAAAGGCTCTACAAAATATAAAGTTTTATTGGAAGGAGAAGAATATTTTCAGAATGTGAGATTACTTACAGATGACATTATTTAACGGAATTCTAAAGCAGGTGGAAAAATCAGAGTAATCTAAAATAGGCTTGTAAAACCCAAAGTAAGTCCAGCAATAAAAAAATCAAGATTAGCGAAGAAAAAATATTGCTAAATTGTGTGCACAAATTGGATACTATAAGATTGACAGAATATAAATGTAATATTAAAAACTGTTTTTTTTAGCTCGTACCTAATGGAACAAATGGAATTTGAAAAAGAGAAAGACAGCAAGCTGAGTATTGCTCGAATTCTGGGTAGAACATTCTGTCTTTGAAAGCATTAATAGGTAAAATTAGTAGAAAATTAAAAGGAGTACTTTAAAATGTCACCAGAGTAATGCTAATACAATAGAGTCCCGCTATTCCGAAAATCCGCCTATTCCAAACAGAGTTCTGAAAAAATACCGATTTTTTTAATCATAAAAACAGGAGAAATTAAAAAGAGGTTCAAGAAAAACTAACATTTATTGTTATACAAGGAAGTTAAATAGAAACATTACGTAGAGCCTAAGTTTGATGGAAACTCCTGAAACCAAATTGGAATGAAAGCTGACTTTGTTTCTTTTACGTTTTCCATCCGTTTTGCGGGAAGGAAGCTACCGCAACAAGCTTCCGGAGAAACGGATACCAGGTCCTTCAGAAAGAAGGAAATATTAGATACAACAGCTAGGCCAGTGTTGTTGCCAGTTGCTTTCGTCCATTTTTCTCCTTCGTTTTCGCTTCTCGAAGGATTTTTTCTCAATCTTTTTCAAGATAATGCGGTACTAACGGACGGACTGCGGGATGACCAAATTCTAACAATCTATCCCTTCCCTTCCATTTTTAGAAGAAAGCGGAATCGTAACGCAACGTAAGGAAACAACCCCGTATGATGTCCTTCACTAGAGCGAGGTCACATTTGCCGCGTCTACGTGCGATATGAGTTCAGTTTGAGCGTTTACCTCCTCCTCGCTTTCCTCCTCGCCGATCAACGCTGTATAGAAGACACTAGCAGATGTCCCGCTACTTAATTTACGCCTTAACAAGTCAATACGTTGATATTATTCATGAAATGCGCCTATTCCGAATTCCCGCTAAACCGAACAGTGTTCGGTTCCAATTAGTTCGGCATAGAGGGACCCTACTGTAATGTAATCGTAAGAGATTATAATGAGATTGAGGAAGAAATAAAGATAAGTATAATATAGAAAGGATACATTGCTAGTTATATACTGTATACATTATTCGAGTAAGATTTAAAGGGAATTAGAAACAGTTGAAAAACATGCAGTTTAAGATTATGTACAGCAATTTCCATCTACTTCGTACTTAAGACTGCGTAATTCTGTTGGTAAATAGGTGTATGAGTAGTTATCATTTCCCTTATTTAGATAGTGTATAAACAGTTCATCTGATACTGTAGCCTTTATGGTCGATAACTTATGCCTTATCCAGCGTGCAGTCGTTTCGACGCCTGTTACCATTGCCTTCAGCATCTTTATTGTTTCTAAAGAAGTTTGAACTCTTATTCAAACACTGTCATCTACAAACAGTTTAAGTGTGGTCTTGTTTACAGAAAGACCAATAAAGATGGACAAGAGCTCAAGATGATATTTATGACGGTCAAGAGACAGCGTGTATGTAAACATAATGCGCATAAACACCAACACACCAAGACCAAGGGAGGTCCGCCGAGAGCAGCGTGTGTTCCAGCCTGACATGTACTACATCCTGTTGGATACAAACAACTAATTCATATTGGAACTAATATTTTACTATTTCCAGTGTTTCGTCCGATACTCATTTCCATGCCATAAAATATAGATGTAAAGCTTTCGCCAACGTATATATTAGGCAGGAGTATGATTGAGTATGGAGCTCTGGGGTATTAGGATGGTGAGGATTATGATGCGATGCCGTTGAGTTACGGTGTTGTAGTTTCGTTTTTTTATTACGAGTAAAAACGTGATAATCTTAGTTGAGGTAAATTATAAAATAATTTGTTTATTAAAACAATTATATGCTTTAAAATGAAACAAGTTTTTATTTTACATTGTTATGTTTGTAAATGACAGTCACTCAGATCATTACTGTCTTTTCAATTAATAGTACGAGTATTACGTTGCTTTTTCGTACTGCGTAAACTGCCTTCCATTAAATTATGAACAAGGTGGTTATCTATAAAACATCGGTTGATCCTCATTTGAGATATAAAATAAGCAGAAATTTGTTGAGGTTTTACTGCACCTCAAACATTTACATCAACTATATTTTCTCAAAAGAATAATAATAAATTGAAACAACACTTTATATATTTTAATCTTGAAAATAAATGGGGGGGGGGGGATAAATTACTAAACTCTTAATGGACTTCGCATGCCTTAATGCTGTTCCAGTAAATAATTGCTAGACAGGACGTGTTTTCGTCAAATATAAAATTTTTCGAAGCAAGGATTCACGTTCCATAACAAACACACAAACACAACACAAAATCCTGCGAACAAGTATATACACTCACGACCAATAACACTTCACGTCCTCAGGTCACGTCCAGGTAAGTCCTGGATATTAGCGGACGTTTTTTGTCGTAACCTTTCCGAACGCTAAAGCCCCCCACACACTATCGAACATGCTCGCCGAACATAACGTGACGTCAATCCCGACAAGTTGGGTGTTGTCAACACACAGTCAAACATCTGCTCGAGCAAGTTGGGTATATCATTAGTTGAACAATGCATTTTGAGTCACCCGTAGCTGTTTGTGCTGGTGTTTTATGCTTTGAGTGATTAAATTGTCGATTTCACGAATTTTTCTTTGCAATCCGAAAAGTTTTTTACATTTTTTTTTCAGGACGGAGTACCCTTCTTTAAGCTAGTGTTTATTACAATAGCCTTTTTTTTCGTCCCATAGAACCCGTTGTTCCCTATAAAGTTCAATGAATTCTGTCCAAAATTGTTTGTTGTCATTAAAATACATTTTGTAACCTCGATCACAATACTTTTGTGCCGCTAAGCTAGGTAAACCGAGGTCTAGTCAGACGAGACGGTCCCGACACACATGTGAACATGTCCCAACATGACTGATGCTCGGCTCGAGCCGAGTGCTCAACCCAACAAAACCGTCGAGCATGTTGGGATGGAGCCCACACAATATCGAACATGTTCGACGAGCCGCTCGATCCCAACTTGCTCGATCAACGTGTTCGAGAGTGTGTGGGGGCTTGAGCACAGGTTGGCTGAATTTCACTTTATTCATTTGTATCTTTATTATTTTCAGACATGATACCAGTAACACAACTTATTTGGAACCAGGACAAATTTTACATATATTAAATTTAGTATGCATCCTCCTATTTGACAGCATAGGAAAACAAGGCAAACAATTTAAGGCCACGAGTTGTCCTGAGTATTTATGAAGGCCATAAGCGTGGTAAATATGTTTTTTTTGTACATACTTACAAATCGGTGATATATAAATAAATATAGAATATATTTAAAATGAAATCCAGTTACTGTATTTTGTTTGTTAACCATTTTCTATGACGAAAACTAAAGGAGAAACATGAATATTCAAAATTTCCATGTATATGCAGTTTAAAACTCTAGACAATCAAGATAGTATAAATTTTATCATTCATTTTTAGAAGAATACTTATAAGCTACAAATTCTAAAGAACTATTATTACCCGAAGGGTTTTTTGAAGTTTAGAATAAAATAAAGTTGTGTAACCACCGACACGAACCAATTCGTATTTCAATGAGTATAGGTTGTTTGTACGTAGCAGCTTTATTTTATTTGTATTTGTATTTAATGTTACCATTTTGTAAATATAGAGAAAGTACAGTTTTATCCTTCCCAAAAAAGATTCTGGACAACGTTAGGAGTCTCAATCTTTTAGCCTATCAGAAAATGGACACTAAATTTTAAGAATTTGCTACTTTTTAAGAATTTATATTTTATCGTTGGTTTACCTAAGATTTATCCGTTTTGGTGGTATATTTATAATTTTATTTTTAATGTAATTTTTTTCAATAAGGTAATCCACTGTACAAAAATATTTTGTTCTTTTTTCAATACATAATCGATTTTAGAATCAGCTTCCAAAAAAGAAAAAAATATTAACATTGTGTTCTTTAATTGCCCAAAATAATAATTGTGACATGTCAATATTAAAACGAGAAACATGTTGTAAGGGAATATCACAAGTTTGCCTAACTATAAAAACAATTTGTATCGACAGTTTTAATCAAGATTTAAAAGTAATTATGTTATAAGTGTTGTGCTATAAGTAATGATACTTCTTAGTAAAACTTGCAGAAAGTTTGATTAAACTAAACTGAATAGAAGACGGCATTATAAAGAAAGTGCAGTGTGACAGCTCGCAGTAGGATGTAATTGCCAAGCGCAGAGAGCTGAATCAACATGAGCGAAGCAAGCAAGGGGCAGCTGTAATCTGGACGTTCAAACACTCGGACAGGTTATTCTACCTTCATTACAACAGTCCTACACTAGTACTAAGTTGAGGAGGTACTTCAAACAACTTTCTTTGTTAATAACTTTACCTAATCTGTATGTAAATATTGTATGCACAGGATAGAATTAATTTAAAATATGAATTTATCTTATCAAAAACTCATCAATATAGATGACCTGAACTAGAATACCTTTTTATACAAGTTTTAAGATATTGAAGCTATTTTTAAAGAAATTAACAATCATAAACTTTTAGGATAAATGTAATGGAATAATCTGCGATTAATTAATTTAAACGTTGTTATAGTTGCTGAAATTATGGAATTTGCTAAATAATTTATATAAAAAGCCCTACAAATTCTTAGAATGTTCCAAAATCAATTTACAAAAATGTACATTATTATTTCATAATTTTATAAGTTGCTTTCTATTGCCAACATATTTACACGTTGGTTTTGAACTACATCTTTTCTGAGTACGTCCTTTGATGCTTTAAATTTCTACTAAAATACACAACATCAACATAAAGTTACTAAGTTTCCATCATCTATCTCAAAAATCACAAGGAAGATCAGGCAAACTTAGAAAAACGTTGGAAAATACAAGATTCCTGAAAAAATAAATGCCATAAAATTAGCATTTGTCTCCCATGCTTATTATTTTGGTTTTATTTAGGAGACTATAGTAAAAAAGGGCAATCTTAGTATAATGCAAACGCTTTTAAAGTTTTAAAGTTTGAATTAAACATAACATAGAAAGTAGAGCCTAATAACCTTTTATATTGTTCGATTTGAGTCGTAGATTTTTTACGAATTGTACTTAGAAGTAAACTGAACGTGTGTATTCCCTCTTAACTGCGCAGTTTATCACTTGTGACGTCATGTTTGAGCGATAATCTGACGAAACTGCGCAGTACTTACAGATTTTTACGCGGGCTTTTGGCCTGCGCGAGAGACTCTACTTTGCACCGATTAACTGATCAGTTAATCGAACAGTTTGCACAGTCTCCAACGTTTACGGTGCCTTTTCTTCCGCTTATTGTCTTTTTCAAGCAGCACGGCTGATGCAATTACACTGCTCTTTTTTTCGATCACTCATTGTCGAAAATACACACGCACAGTAGACTATCCGAAAAAACTGAGAACAGAGGACAGAACTGAGGAGAAAACTGAAGACAATTGTGCAGTTTCATTTGCGCAGATAAACAAGATCGTGTGTTGGCCCCTTAAGGATAACTAAATCATTTAATTGTTCGTCTTTAAATTCCTGTTGGCCTACACAGTTCATATATAACATTATCGGACTCCCTTTAGCAATTATGAAGGGGTTGTGTGCTGATACTTCAATTTAAAATCTGTAAATATACTTTCCACTAAGAGCTTATCAAGACGAAAAGTTAAATTACGCGGAGTGATTTTATTTATATTTTCTCTAAAGAAGGTTTAAAACTGCTTTATTCGCTAGTTGTAGTTACAAACGAAACGATATTCGCCGCATCACCGTGTGTTACTTGGCTCAAACCTCCTCTCCCCGATCTATGACAGAGCAAGCCACTCAATCAACTCTGGAGTATTTACTCTGTCGACCCTTTGACTGATTAAACAAATAGTTATTAAAAGATTAGAGGCATTGATTTATAGACTATTCCATCGGTCCAAACACTCATACATCTAATATCAATGACATGTCGTATTCTCAATTATTGGGGTTTGTTTGGAGTGAACAATTTTGATTTTTACTGAAAGTAAATTAAACAATCCGTTTCTCCACGCGTATGTATAACATTCAATTAAAATTTAATTTGTTTTTGTTCGTATTCCTTATCGGCGTGTGGTTTTTATTTGCCCAAATCTAAAACTAAGTAATAAACTAATTTGATGGTTTCACGAAGTTAGGGAATTTTATTAGATTTGTTTAATTAAATTTTGTTTATTTTCAAATAAGGGAGAATTGATAAAGCCAAATAATTCCAACCAAGTGTAATACATAATGTCCTCTTCGCCTTGTTTATCTTTGTTTTTAAAAAGTATTAAATTAGAGTTTAGGGTTGTTGATTATCTTTGACAGACTACAATCAAATACCAATTTAATCTAAGTCGATGTAATTATTTTACAAATTAAGATTTTATCCCTACTTATATGAATCACGATGTCCAGTTATTTTCGAAAAAATATTTCGAAAGGTAGACCTACATTCTTTCCGCAAGAAAACACTTAGACAAACTCTAAAATATCTCTCATAACAAGCTGGACTAATAACCAAATAAAATACTCACAGTAATTTCCTGTATTTATTTAAAAAATATACAGCTGTGAGCGCTGTTTAATTTTACATAAGGTATCAGGTGACTTACTTAGTATTTCAAATATTTTGGACGATAAAGGTCTTTTTATTTGCTCGAAATTCAACATTTTAAAATAATGTAATTTTTGTGAAAAGTCCTCAAATTTCACAATGTTTGAAACGGTATGTCCTTTTCATGGTTTGGTAATTTTTTTGTTTACAAGAATAAAATAGTTCGGTGATAGTAAATGAAAAGGCCAAACGAATTTTCTTCACATTTAGGAATACCAAAGTTTTGAAACGGGTTTAAATTATTTTAAACTAAGTAAAATTTCGTTTCTTAAAATGTTTTTCTCTTTTAATATGATGTAACATTCGATCTATGTATTGAAAAACATCACCACTCGTGAAAATGTGTAGTTAGTGGGACTTGAAACAAATATGTTGCCTAGGTTCGTTAAGTATGAAATAGTGGGACCCCTATTAATAATTATTTAGAACCCATATTTAAATATTTTTATAATTTTAATAAATTATCAAAACATGGGAACCCGCTTAAAACATAGACACTAGATAAATAGAACTATCTTGTATACTAAATAACATACACTAATCAGACTACAGCAGTCACAATTATCAACTTTACTACATCCAGGAATGGCTGACATGACACTTCCGAAAATTCCTATCGCACTTTGTGACAAATTGTTAGCATTATTTAAATTTTGATTGCAAATGTTACACGAATTACTTTTCATGCTTAACCATGAAGGGAAGTAACAGCAGATAGTAAGTCGGCTGCTTATTTTTGTACATCTTGTAAAAATGGTTTTGAAGCTAACGTGTACACCTACTCCGTTTTGTATGGCACTTTATCATGTTTTAATACGCAAATACCGATATAATCGGTATAAATAAAAATGTAAAAGCTCGTTTGTTAAAATCTTACATCACCGGAAGTTCTTTTCCGATTCCTTTGAAACTTTGACACACAGTTTCATTTGAATACACACGTGTTTTTATATACTTTTTTTTTTTTAAAAACAACGCCATATTAAACGTAAAAACAACACAAACTATATTAAATATTTTAAAGCAATGGGAGCGCAATACTAAATAATAAATAAGTATGTTCAATTGTTGATACAGTAATCAGATGTTTGCCCTAATATTTCCATTAACAGCTGATTTAAAATTTTGAAGCAATTACGTGTATTTCTAACTATTAGGCTAGGTTTTTATTATACCTGAACCTTGTTGGTTCTTTTAACTGCTGTTATAAAATATACGAAATAATTTGATTTGGACATTTAACATTATTTGCCATCTTAGCTTTGAGGTTATTATTAATCCTACACCTTTATTATAAAGAAAAGAACATAATTATGTGTAACTTATAGAAGGTTCCAACGGGGTTTATAATTAATTTATACAAGCTTCAATTACCGAAATCGTGTTAAATGCTGTGAGCAGTACAAAAGTACATTTTATATTTAGTTACAGGCCTGCCTATTTATTGCTTTTAAAATAGATATTATAGCCTACTTTAAAAGGAAAAAGTTGATATTTATTTATTTCATACAAAAACTATTTACGCGATTTTGATAAAACCTTTATTAAAGACAACGTCGATATATAGATGAACAATTTGGTAAATGATGATAATTTATCAAAAACTCTGTTTTGACATTTTTTATTGTGTACGTTGGTTTAACCAAAACAGTAAACATAAGAAGTGTTGGAAAAAGTTCTAAATAAAGACAATTTTCTTACAAATGATACAGCATGGGTTGCGGCAACTAGTGCTTTCTCTAAGTAGATTATTACTTCTTTGAGTTTTGTGGTATTTGTTATAATTTAATAATTTTATTATTTTTCGTAACGATTTTACTCGTCCGATTCAGATTATACTTTTAGTGTGATCAATTATCAACTATCTATTCAGCTATGACTAATGTAGAAATTTACCCGCTACACAACATTACTTGTAGTCGTTTTGAAAAACATAGCTTAGGAAAAGGTTTATTCATATACCATGTCACTAAAAATAAACAAGGACCTACATATCTAATTTAATTCACATACTTTAAATTTTGAGTTACTGAAATATAAAATACCTTCACCGAGAACGAATGCTATGTCCTGGTGCACAATACACGTAGCAAGATGTTAGTGCTGCTCGGAATCAAAAGTGTTTTCGCCGGCATAAGAGGGTAGGCTAAACGTTTCCAGGTTGGATTCGAATATTATTTAATTGGTAAATATAGTTTTAATGTGCATACGGAGTTATGTTATTCATCTGGCACTACTATTAGGTTGTACTATCTCGATTGTAACAATTAGGCTACGGCCACGCTAGGCGACCAGGTCGCTGCGACAAAGGAACAAAGTGGAAAGCATTGAATGATAGAGATATGACCACTCTAGACGACCCACGACCAGAGACAGCAAATAGAACGCGTCCGGGAGCATATTCTGATCGCGGCGACAAATACGCTCCCCATGTTATCTCATGGAGCCGGCCACGCTAGGTGACAGATCGCTACATGTCGCTCACCCTGCTCTGCTCCACCTGATTCATGTGCGCTTGATGCTAGTGTTTTCCAGCCAAAAGAGCTAAGAAAACCATAGATTAGATAATCTTACTAAATAAGTTACTTAAGCCGAAAACGAAACAAGGAGCAACGTGCTCAATACATCGCAGAACGGTGAACCAATCGATTCAACTTAGAACTGAAACATTGCTTTCCCGATCGATTTTCTACGTTATTCTCGCGATTTTCCGGTAGAAATCAGAACGTAATAAGACAAGTAACATTTTTGTTTCGGAGTTCGGGAAGGGCAATTGCCCCTTTGTCCCAGCCCCTCGATCCGCGCCTTTTCCGGTAGAAATCAGAACGTAAT
>JAGFPH010000029.1:692081-748683 GCA_018207615.1 Philaenus spumarius
ACCACATGTGTAAGAAACTTTCGAGGGTATTATTTTTAATGAGAAAAATTAAGTTATTTGTCATTGTTAGTAAATGCACTGTTTTCACTCAGAAAAGGAGTTGTAGGTGATAGTGATGTTAAACATGTAAATCTATTGGGTTTGTAACATCACAAAACCAAGGTTAAGCTTACCTGGCAACCACATGTGTAAGAAACTTTCGAGGGTATTATTTTTAATGAGAAAACTTAAGTTATTTGTCAGCTTTGATGTTCTGTTGATGACTTATTTCGGCTTGTTTCACATTCTCTGCTGTTGTATGGTATTAGACTGTGGAGTAATTCCAGTCTCAGTTTTTCTACTACAACAAAAAGCTGTAAGAATTATAGTAGGTTATAGTCTTGTAGGACCAGTTTCTCTAAATTACAGATTTTCACATTACCAAATTATATTTATTCAAATTTGATCTATGTTAAGCAGAATATTTCACAGTTTGTTAATTACAGCTCAAGACACAGTTATAACACTAGAAATAAACATGTTTTGGTTACCCTTCTCAACACGCTTACAAGATCACATGCAAGACACAGGTTTCAACAAATTAAGCTATATAATAAGCTTCAAGGTTCTGTACTATCTTTGACAGAAAAGAAATGTAAACTGTGTATATCTGATTTCCTGAAACAAGTCACCTACATATATATTAGATGAATATATGAATTCCGATATAAATGATTTTAAATGTTAATTTTTAAGGTACCTTAAATAACAAATAGACTATTGCTACTTACATTGTACACATGTTTAAAGGTAAAATAAAACTATTGTATTGTACTGTATTGTATTGCATGATTTTATTATGACAATTATGACGTAAATATATTACAGTTGAAAATAAAATATTTTATTTAATCAATAAAAATAAATAAGTTTAAGCACTATTCTGGTACTAAATTAACTTTGGTAAAAGTAACACTATAATAACGAATCTATAAAAGACAAAGTACTGACTGAATCGATGACTGCTAACACACTGAACCGATCAAGATGAACTTTTGGTAAGGAGGTTTCTTATATGCTTGAGGCACAAACGCAGAAAGGAATTATTCACATTTAAGTCCGTATGACAGAAAATCGGGAAACCCTAACCGGCCAAGTCATTGCAATATACTGGGTGTCCCAGCTAAAAAGTTACTTTTGAACTATAAATATACAGAGTACTTTAAATGGGAAACTTTTCTTTCTTTTTCAATGAAGTTTCAAAATCAATTTTGTGAAATGACGGCCTTCTTTGAAATTTGTTACGGAACACCCTGTATTTTATGACTTTTTCAGGTGTAAAACAATATTTTAGGAATGTTTTATTCTAAAAAAAAAACTTAAGCCGTTAGGAATTACAATCACTTAAATTTCAGAAAATTAGACGTTTGATAGGCCTACAGATAATTGATTCCCACCTAAAATGTTACAATAGCTAACTTTTTTACCGTTGGGGGTACACATGATTTTAATGGCGAACTACCATTATTTTTGTAAACTATAAAATGACATAGAAATCAATTTTGAAAAAGTTTTATTAAAATTTCATTAAAACTAGGGGTTTAATTTTTTTTATTTTGTAACTTCCAATTTTTATAATAAAATTTGGCACTTTTCAAAATTGATTTGAATGTCATTTTACAGTTTACAAAAATAAGAATAGATTCCCATTAAAACTTATTTGTACCCTCCACGGTTTAAAAGTTAGATATTGTAAGATTTTAGGAAAAAATCAATTATTTGTAGGCCTATCAAACGTCAAATTTTAGGAACTTTAAGTGCCTGTAATTCATAAACGGCTTAAGATTTTTTTTTTAAATAACAAAGAATAAAACATTCTTTTAATATTGTTCTACACCTAAAAAACCCCATAAAATACAGGGTCTTCCACAACAAATTTCGAAGTTGGCCGCCATATTGAAACATGGTGGCAATTTTTTTACATTTCACAAAATTGATTTTTAAACTTCATTGAAAATAAAGGAAGGTTTCTTATTTAAGTCCGTCGTATTTATAGTTCACAAGTTAGCTTTTGTAACATTTTAGGAGGGACACCCGGTATTTGCAATTGCATAAGCTAAAAACTTATAATTTGTTAGTAATGTTCTATTACTAACTCAAAAGGAAACTAAGAAATCGTGTTCAAGAATAATAAATTGGAAAAATCCTCCCAAAAACCATTATAGGCCTACGTATATAATGCCTGGATCGGCTATACATATAAAATATAGTAGTAATATGCCTTTTATAATGTAAGTAAGGTTGACTATCCAAAGACGAGAAAAAGTAGAGAAACCACAACAAAAGTTATTAATATATCTCCTAATATCGTAACTTAAGTAAAAATGTGAAATTTGGTAGTACAGATCCTTTTTATATTTCATTGATTCAGCTAGAGATAGGCCTACTGATGATGGGATAAAAAAGAGGTCTTTGACGGAACAATTTAAGGTAGGCCTACTGTAGGCCTACTATCATATTACAATTTAGAGACTTGGATACTGAAAAAATGAATTTATAATTTGTAATAATGTTTCTTTTATAAAGTGGCTAGGCACAAGGATACCAAAAACGTAGTTCAAGAACTTTTAAGGCCTACCTGATCTGAGCACTAAATAATATTACTTAGAATTTCAAATTACTATCCTAGTTAAACCTTACCAAATTTCTTTTCAAAACATTTATTTATAACAAAACAAATTTTAAATGAGTTGCAATTTTGTATAAGCGAGAAGGCAAGTAAGGCAATCGAAACATTGAAAATAATACTCATGCAAAAATAATAAGCAAAATAAATTATATTATTTCAAATAAAATATCACGCTTACACAAAATTACACTAAAAATAATGGCACACGAACAATGTAAAAAAACACGTTTTGTAAAAATAGAGATTTGTCTGAATAGTGATTACATTATCAGTAACGTATTTTAATACCATAAACAAGTACATTTTGTACTGCTCTCTGCATTTTAAGCGTATTAGACAAAGGTGACAAAGAATCATCCATCCTCACCCTCATCTTTCCGCATTAGCACTCATGGCCATCACTTAAACCTCGGCTACTGGTTCCAAGCTTAATCCCGAAGCTACTTTCAATTTATTATCCTCACTCCAACCTCCGACCTCTTGCATTACACCGTATAGAATGTGACCGGAGCGATTTCAGACCTTTGTCTGCTGCTAATTCGGTGTTGCGCCTACTTACAGCAACCTTCCTGGAAATAAATTTCAACCTTTAATAAATTCTGTTGTCACTTTAATAAGATTAGGCCTATGATTAACACGCAGCTATTTGTATGTGTTTATTAGTGAGTGCTTGGCGTATTCATATATTTAAGGATATTAGCATCAACAAACTGTTGACTCAAGAGTATCATCTTTGTTTAAATATTTAATAAATGCCTCAATGTCTTAAGAAACAAACTAAAAGGAAGAAAAATAATAATAAATTACTCCAAACATAATAACATAATAGGCTATCCTTTAATGTTTTCATTGTAACTGAATTTAGGTTTGCATAAAGAATCGTATACTACCAGCTACGCAGAAGTTTTAGGAAAATAATATTAATAAATGCAGATATCCGCCCCTTGCTCGCTTCGCTCACTAATCCCCGCTTCTAAGCAAATGCAAACAGATTATTGTATATTCTTATATTTACACAGAAATAACTATTTATTATGACAGATGCACTTGGATCGAGGTAGGATAGTATGGTTAGTGGTGACCTGCACCATGACCATGACGCATGTGCCGTATTGCCAGAGTTTTGGTGTGAATAACATGATTGTTTTCATGCAATAGAGAGAAAACAAAACATCAACTCGTAATAGACTCAATATACTGGTTACTAACCGCCTAACTAGTAACAATAACCATGGCGAAAATAAATTGTTAGGAATGGGGACCAAATACGGTTCACCGCAACACTAGGAACATGTTTATGGTATATGGATACCTTTAAACATAACTGAAGTGTAAACTTCTATAGGCGCTATGTTTGCTGGCGGTGAATCGGATTTTACCGTCACACATCTTCTCATGCATTTTATGAAACGCTCTATTCCGTCAGTTTGAAAAAAGTTTTGGTCTTGCCGAGATTCGAACAAGCATAGGCTTTAGCCGGTTAGAAAACGAATTCATCGCTACTTTAGTATATTTGAGTTGGTTATATAAGTGTAACAGATTGTCCTACGTCGTAGACTTAACCCGTTAATGTTAACACAATGTACAGTTTAATTGGTAATGGTACCTGTGAAATTAACATTGTGCTTCCTTCTTTCGTAAGTTGTGTTACAAAAGTTTACACTTGTCTTCTCCCGTGTGGTCTTAAGCAAACAATTTACATAAAAAAAAATATATATATTTTACCTGCAGTATCGTCAGAAATAATTGGTAGGAGGTTTTAAATAACATTCCGAAATTATATTGAAACTGCATATAACGGAAAATATATTTGGTAGCCTTAACAATTTAGCCCTCCCCCTCAAATCCATAAGCGGAGAGTTAGTGTACTTTATAAGTACTGTATTCCGAATTTAATTGTGACTTTAATTAATCCGTTCAGTTTATTGTAATTGAGGACAATTATGTTTAAATAATATAAATATACGACATGTAATCATAATGTATTCTAATGATCTTTAACACTCTATTTCTCCTATTCTATAATGGTTTCTTTTGCAGTTCACTAATTAGCAATCCAAAAATGTTGATAACATTTACCCTTTATAATAAAGAGTAAATTATTACTATGTTCATCAATATTTTTGCATATTACGATTTAACAAACAAATAATTATCTTATTTTTATGAAACTTTTTAAATTGGTAAGCACTTTTTTTGGACGCTGAGTTGTAACTAATAAAGTAAAACATTCGTAATTAGGGTGTCTTTAATACTTACTCTGTCTAAACCGTTCAACATAAATCAAAACAGTAAAAGAAAAAATGTTGAATATACCGTAGAATCACTTTTAATTAAATGGTGTTTTAATTTTTACACAATAATTATTTCGTTGTAAAGCTAGGACGAAGTGCCTTTTTTTGACGCACGTGAAACCGAGTAGGTTACTTGCAACAAAAAAGATGTTAAACTGGGAAAACCTCTTTACACGCCCCGCTCGCACAATTGAGCTTGATAGTTAAATATACGACAATTACTTTAAAGTCTCATTATTTTGATAGAATGTTTCGTTAATCCAATATAATAAAGGGACTATTATTCACGATATAAAACTGTACCTGTTTCACGTGTTTTCAGTTTATTAATTTAATACAAATTAAATAATGACTTTTTGCATTGAATATTATTTGTAAAAATATTTAAAATGTGTGTTAGAATATTTCATTAAATAATTAGTCTATGAACTGTAATAACGAGTTTTATAGGTTTATAACCTAATTAGAACCGACTTTAATTTTTTTTTAAAGCCATTACGTTCAGTCATATTAATTGTTAGTGAAAAGCCAAAAACTAATTTAAAATAAGTTCCGATTGTAAATTATTAATATTGTTCTGGCAAACCCAAAATTGATGTAAGTTGTGTCTGTTGTGTAAAACTTGTTGCTGTGGTAACAATTAATATAGCATTGGGTAAAATTCTGCTCTAAAAATGCAAATCATAGGTTTGCAACTATAAAATATTTCCTAGTTTTAGTAGAATATTCGTTACTAAGGTGCGCACATTTTCGTATAATACTAAGGATGTTTGAGCATACACATTGATAGTCATATTTAAATTGTTTTCTACTAAAATTAGCTCGTAGCTCAATGCAAGTATATTACAAGTAATTATTTAAATTGCTTTTGGTTTTGAAACAATAAACTCACATTTAATTATTTTAAATAAACTATAAACTCTTGGGTTTTAGTCTTTAAATATATATAAATTAAGGTTACAAAGTTATTGCAAATGATTACATTATAAAATATAGAAGTTAGTATAATTTCACGCTAATGTATATTATAAAGCATTGTAGCAGTGTCGAATAATGTAATAGCGCCATTGTATGGTACACGATAATTCTGCAAAGGTATTATATCCTTATTAAACTCATCTAAGGTTGGAATAATAAACTCATCCCGCTTGTTGACATAGTAGTGTCTGCATTTTGAGATTAGGCCCTTCTGCCCTCCACAGCTCAGTACCAAGTAATTTATGTGTATAAGACGAAGAGGGGAGAAAAATCAACAACAGTTTACTGTTTAGTATTCATAGTGGGATAATTATGTCAACAAGCTTTAGAGAGGTTTTAAGGAAACCTGGGTTATGCTCTCTTGTGTTTCCTTGTTGTTATTTCAATTATTTTATGAACTGATATGACGGTAATTTAGTAATTACTAAAATACAATGATGAATGTCTTTTTTTAAAGTTTCTATACAAAATATTTATAAGATAACTGTGTATCTTACATAAATACATTAAAAAAAATTTAAAGCTACAAATTTAAAAGTGAATGTATTGCTCACAAAAAAGTATATTTCTTGATTTTATTTCAATAGACTATTATAATAAACGTAACAATCAATTTTAGAGACGGGGGTATTGGGGGAGAAAATGTTGAACTAACTATTAAAATTGGTCATAAACTCAAAAACATTATTTTCCCTATTTCATTAATTTACAAGAATGCTGCAAAACATAATTACGGTTAAATTATTTGTATACAAAAAATAACAAACAGCAAAGTTATAAATTTTATTTCACGTTAAACTATTTTTTTTTTAATTTGAAGTAGATTCATCGATTCTTCAAAATAGGAATTAAAGCGAAAAGTAAAAAGGGGTAGATAGAAATCTTTATTCTGTATTCAAACAACATTGATTAGGAATAATACAACAGAACTGGGTTCAACGAGCAGATCCTAAATTATCAGCGAATTTCAGTAGGGAAAATGAGCTATATTGCAGTGACCCTTATGGTGAGACCTAAAGTTGGGAGTAGTAAACGAGCACCGATCATGGTCCGTAGAACACGTTTTGGGATGTCGTATAAAGTTATATATATAGTATATGTTTATATGAGTTCATACTCTGGCGGCCGCATTTTATGTCCGATTTGGTCCAAATTTGGGACACACGTTGGTTGTCTCCGTCGTTCGGATGAGTTCGTTAGCCAAAAAATCCATAAACCGAAAGTACGTTTTTAGACAGGAAGTACTATTTTTTTAGATTGTTCGTACTAGAATGAATTTTTTTGGGGTTTTCTTTGAAAAAATAAATGTACGCTAGGATAAATAAATAAATACATTCAGCACATTTTGTTTTTTACACGACCTTACAGCTCGCTTGGTTCAACCCAAATCAATCAAAACTTTGATAAAAGTACCCGGTTCAAATCCGAGTGGGGGATTTTCCGTGGGGGCATCTTCCCATACAACGCCGACGGACTAGTTTGTACTCTGCGAGTGAAATTAAGCAGTCCATAACCCGAAGCCGCAAGCGAACTTGCAAAGCGAGTTCTTCCGCTGCGAGTGGAACGAAGGAGTGCGTGAGTCGAAGCCAATTTCTACTAATATATTATTTCGTACACACAGGCAGCTATTCAGCTCCTTCGTGAGTAGATCAATTTCCCAAATAGTTGAAACCCAAAACATATATATTTTGAGTTGAGTGAATTTTCAAAATTTAGTTTATATGTTTTAGGGTTTCAACTAATTTTTGGAAATTCGCTCAACGCACGTCAGGGGTTCAGCTGCGTAGTAAAAATATTTAATTTAGAGACAAAAAAAATTGTGAAAACCCACAAAAGCCAAGTAAACGTCATCTAGACGGCACGGTATCTCTTTACTGTTAAAATGATAAAATTATTTTACTAAAGAGGTGTAACAACGAAAATAAATTATTGTGAACTTTTAACAATAGTCGCGAGATAATACCAAAGATAAGTAAAGAGATGTAATCCTTATGAAATTCTTCGTTTTTCTTATTTCTTCACTTACAAATAAATGTGCTATGTGTGTAAGAACTGGAAGAACTAAGTATTTCATAAGGCTTGTTCGACAGCACTATTAATAGATCCAGTAAGGCTATAATCAGAAATATGGGATGATTGTTAATTAATTATTTATACTTTTCAATACTATAGTATGCTAAATATTGTGGCACAGAACAGCAAATAATGTTCTAACCTATTAGAATTAAAACAGTTACTCTTTAAATTTAGCATTAAATAATAATATATGTAATCTAATAATAAAGCATTCTAGATTGTGCTTTGTTAATAAGTATGCCTTTATATTTGTTTCCGTTTATTGTTTTGATATTAACATTCATTTTCTTTTGTTTTATGTGAGTTATAATGTATACAGTAGTATTATTACGGTATATAAAGACAATAGAGTATTAATGCAGCCACAATCTCGCCCGCAGATCAATCGCCATGAAAGTGGACTAAGAGAAGTGAAAAAGAGTTTTTTATAGGCCTTAGTTTTTCTGCATTACTGTATTAAAGGAATATACCACCACTTTCCACTATCATTTATAATCAGTATGGAAGAAGTTTTTGTCTTAACTGTAACCAATATTAAATATTTTTGTATATCATCGACATTTTGTTAGTTTTGTGTTATATTTACAGCGCAGGGTATATATTTAACTTCTAAACTTTTAACTCTTTCTAACCACAAAGCGCAATCAGTTGTAGGTCAAAGAGTTGTATCATCAGCATACATTATCTACTTTGCATTATTAATAACTTGAGGTAAGTCATTCATATAAATTACAAACAATTAGGCCTAATAGAGGTCCCAAAACTGATTCCTCGTGGGGGAGCACAATACCTGATTAACCATGAACTTTGCATATTACAAAATCCGACAGTTAGTTTTCTGTCACTAAAGTAGGAAGTTATTCAGTAAAACAATTACCTCTAATGACGAGGTTCTACGTAGGCCTACCATCTAATACGATATAGAACTGTAGACCTACTCTGTCAATTTTTGAATAAATGCAAGAAAACAACATTCGTCATTTTACCATTTTATTCTTATTTAAACTTTTTTCTACCAGTTTTGTAATTAATTTCTGATATTGTAGATTTTTCTTTTATGAATCCATGTTGTTACTCAGAAAATATATATTTATTTTAAAATTTCTAAACTTCTGTTTAAAATATTGGATTTAAAAAATTCTGAGATAGGCGAAATAAAATGTACTACTATATAAAGGTATACTATGCTAGTATACTTGAGTTAGTTTTATCCCGGTTTTTGAAATAACGGTTTAACTAGAGTTTGGGCAAGATACTTTGAGAAAGCACCTACATTTAATAGTGCATTTATTATATTAGCCTACTACCGAATCAAAAATGTAATCCAATCCAAATATTTTTGATTTTTTAGTTTATTTATGATTTTTAAACAAATTGTATTTGAAATTTTTTTGCAAGAAGACACTAGTTGTAGAAATCCTCTGAACACCAGTATCAACATTTGAAACAGTTGTTGAAACGTTCTGCAATATATTTTGGTTTCTTGAGCAACTTTCCATTGGAGTTATATTCTTATATTTCGGAATTTAATAAATATGTTATTTTTTGGTTCTCTATTTTTAACATTCTACACTGCTGGTGACTTATTTTGAGGGGTTTATATGTAGATACTAAGACAGATTGCTTTTCTTTGCAAAACTACCTAATCGTGTATAGTTTTATATCGTTTGAAAGAAGTTTAAATTTGTAATCCTGGCTGGTCTGATGTATTTTGTAATAGCATTATTATTCCTTTATAGAAATTAGAATTAATTTTCTCAACCATTTTTAAGAAACGTGATCATATGGTATTTTCTGGTTTCTTTTTTAAAATGGACAGTCTACTTAAAAATATGTTTTAAATTGCTTGGTTTTTTCTGTATCAACTTCGTGTACACATCACTCCAATAATCACCTTCGAGTTATCTAGAAAGCTTTCCAACACTCCTTTCATTAATGCTTTCAGTATAGGTGCATTTACGTTAGAATTGAGAATTTTTTCTGTTATAAACATTAATTTTTATCCCTAATGATTAGATAGTTCTAAATTCAACATGCAAGCCTCATAATTTGAAATAGATTAACTAATTCTAATGTTATCTATTAATGTTTCCGTTTGTTGTGTTATTTAAGTAGCCGATTTTATAACTGTTTCATAACTACACACTTTCAAAATGTCCAAGAATTTCTAGTGGTGTTGTTAATTTACATCTTAAACTCCCAGAACAATGTTAACATGTTCACAAACCAACTCAATACCCATTCAAAATGTATTCATGCGCTAAACTTTTATTTTTAATCTTTACCTGCAACTTTGTACTACTACAGTAGTTTCCTGCTCCAGGACCTTTACAAACACTTCTGAAGTATCTATCTACTATACTGTAATCAGTTATGCACACAATGGAAACCGCTTCAGCTTGTAACCTATTCTCTGTCAAAACACATATAATTGGTGTTTAGTAAATCATAAATATTTCGAGTGATTCAAATTATTGGCGAAACATTGAATATTTTTGTGGATAATTTATAAACACCGAGCAACACCAGTTCTATTCCCTGCTATTACTTGAGGTCTAAAAAGCATAGTTTTCTGGATGCTTCCCTGCAATTATATAACATCCCTCGCTGCTAATTTACACCAACGTTTTATATGGAGACCGATAACAGCACCTTGTTAAAGTTGTATATTACTTTTATACAGCCATACGAAGATAGGTGTTATGTTTATAGATAGGATCATTTAAGTAAGGTTTGCTGGAACAATATGTTATTGTAGGCCTACACGTATTTTCAAAGGCCTTGATAAAATTCCACGACCTCAACAAATGTATTACTTTCTTCATAATCATCTTGAAAATCATAGAGCTAACCAGAAACGTTCACGATAATATATTTTTGTTGTTACGCCTCTTTTGTAAAACAACTATATAATTTTAACAGCAAAGAGATACTGTGTCGTCAAGATGACGTTTTGGTACCTTTTGTGGTTTTTCACAATTTTTATTTGTTTCTAAATTAAATAATTCGACCACGCAGCTGAACCGCTGACGTGAGTTGAGCGAATTTCCAAATTTGTTTATATGTTTTAGAGTTTCAACCGACTATTTGGGAAATTGATCTACTCATGAATAGCTGCCACTGTGTAAGAAATATATTAATAGAATTTGTTATGAATTAAGTTGTTTAACAACTTTTACAACAATTGATATTTTGCATTCGGCTTAAACACAACTTTTATTTTTTCCACAATTCCCAATCTTTCACGACTATGACCAAGGATACGTCCTTGACTGTGTTTAGGTGTTATTTCTCGTGTTCATGTGTTTGAATAACCCTATTTATTAACTTATAATACTTTAAGTAATTACTTGAATTCACTGAAAAAATTTGACATTACATTTTCTTCAGGTCAGGCAACAATACTTCATATTTCGTAATAGAGAAACATTGGGGAACACAATATATTTTAGTTGTTTTTTTGTTTGTTGTAGTTTCATCAAACACTGACTAATATCATTTAAATTATGTTAAATCTATGTTTGTATTTACAAGTTGACAAATTGATACATTGATAACCTATCAAATGAATAATCACTGTGATACTTTTCATGGTACCAAATCGCCTGACAAAAATTCAAATTAGGCTACCGTAACATTGCTAGAGAGGCAAAACAAATATTAGCTTACGATTTTCATTAAATCTGGCATAGTGAAAGTTTATCCTTAGGAGTTAATTTAGCAAAGAATACACGAGAGTGACAAAAACGAAACCCGTTAAGAACAAAGAGGAAACGTTCTTGTTAAAAGGCAATAAGTAGTTGAGGGCGTGTCTTTCGGCGCGTGTAAACACACGAGGAGATTCTTGCTTTAATTAACCCCCTCCCCCTCTCCACCCTATCGCCTTAGCTTAATTTGTACCGTCTCATATTCTATCCTGCTTCCTTTGTTTGTACCAATACACAACCTCCTCTAATGTTGTTTACTCCCTGCGTGATATTCTATACTACCCACGTTATAATTTCCAAGCGAAACCGTGTGTGTTTTACATACCAATTTAAAGTGTTAAAGTTGATGGGGAAAATACAGAAATTTACAAATAAATTAAATGAAGGTTTAGGCTTAGGCTACGGCCACGATAGGCGACCTGGTCGCGGGTAGGTACCACACTAAGCGACAGTCGCGGTATCACAGTTGTAAAGTTGAGTGAGGAGGAGTTATAAAATAAAAACTGATTATTATAAGAAGTAGTTATTGCTAGTGATTGCTGTACGGTCTTGCTCAGGGAAGATGGAGAAAAGTTTTTTTCTTATTTTCGATAGAGCATATCATCGTTTGGCGAATTGTAATACATTCATTTTAAAATTATTTATACTTTTTGTGGAAATTTGAAACAATTTAAAAAAAGTAAGGATTTTTCTAAAAAAATTTAAAATTTGCAATTTAAAAACTTCAAATTTGTAATGTTTAAAATGAGATAAACTACTGAAACTGCTTGAGCATTAAGGCATGAAACTATACAAAATTTAAACAAATATTGACTAAGAAAATATACATAAATACCGCTCAAAAACTTCATATTTTCAGCACACATTTGGATTTTCAGCATTTTTACAAAACGTTTTTGAGCTACAACAACCATGTAAATTCTACATGAAAGGTACTTTAAAGAGCTTCAAGAATTCAGTAAACAACCTTTTCATTTATTTTTTTATTGCTATTTTTATTGTTTAAATAAACAATTACACAATTAAAAACGTAGCCTACTTTCTCACTAATTTAACATTGATCTAGGACTAAAACTGAAGATAATTTTAAAAGTTATGTACCAAAGAGGTCTAAGTAAACTAATTTCATCAATAAAAATATCAGTGTAAAAGGGCATGGTTATTTCAAAACAGAAACAAGTTACTCACAGCATTACTGAAAACATTGAACTAGCATCAAGTGCATCAGGTGGAGCAGAGAAGGGTGGAGGAGCGACCTGTCGCCTAGCGTGGCCGGCTCCATTAGATAACATGGGGAACGTATTTGTCGCCGCGACCAGAATACGCTTCCGGACGCGTTCTGTTTGCTGTCGCAGGTCGCCTAGCGTGGCCGTATCTGTATCATTCAATGCATTCCACTTTTTTTCTTCGTCGCAGCGACCAGGTCGCCCAGCGTGACCGTAGCCTTACGCATAGCTCAACTGATTGAAGTTGTTTATGAGTACAATAACCAACTGTTTACTCTAACACATGTATATAGGTTATGTCTCAGTAGTATTTAGATAGCAAACTTTGGACTTTTAAACAATTTGTATTTATAATATTAAGGTTAAGTTTATGTTTAGGTGTAGCCCAAAATCGTGCTAGTTCTTTTAACCTTTATTGTAACCCCTGCTATATTGGAAACTTAATACAATTAGAAATTTAAAAATAAATTTACCAATTTACCTTTGAGGTTATGATAAATCCTACAAATTAATTAAATAATTATTTAAGTATCTAGGGTGCAAAGTTGAGTTTGTCGGACGATATTAACAGCTGGCAAAGTTTATCTAGTGTGACAAATTAAACTTTGCATCCGTGATACCTTTAACGTCTTTCCTACAGCTACATTTTAAATTATTGTTTCAGTTTTTAAAAAGATCTGTTTTACAGAGTTTAGTTCTATAACTATCAAAATTTTCAAAACATAGACTACATCAGCTGTTTACTTTGCGTACAGTGCGTAATGTAAAAAGCTGGATTGCGAAAGTGTTACTTTACCGCACTCCAGCTGTTTAGCCGTGCGATAAAGTAAAACCAAGAGGTATAATTACTTAACGATGAACACATGTAGCTTAGTTTGCGCACTGATGTGAGTGGAAAAACGCACTTTGTTAAACAGCTGTAGGAAAAAGAAATTAAAGTATATAGTGGCGTGCGAATCACGCAGGGGGACCTTCGCTAGTAAAGTCTAATAACATTTTAATCCAATAATAAAATCACAATATTTGTAAATATAAAACTATTGACTTAACATGAAATATTGTTATAAATTCAAGTTTAAAGACCACCCCTATTTTTTAGGCCTATGGTTCTAAGGCTCTTCTTTACCTTGAAGAAAACTCCCGAGTGTGCCGTAGCAGGGCTATCAGCCCTGGTGCCGTAGGGCCTATGATTTCTATACGAAAGGTCTGGCTAAAGCCGGAAAATCGTTGAAACATGCATTCGTAATAACGTGTTTCAGATTCTATTTATAAATTAATAATCTGGGAAACTACTTTAAGTTATAAAGAGGGCTTTATATTTTTTACGTGTTAGCTTAAAATATGGAAATTATTGCTTAAAACTCCCAAAAAATGCGTTAAAATTAATAGATTTTTTACTCAGTTATACTGTTGATTAAAATGAGTTGCCGTCGATTTCTTTCAATTGTGATATTTAAGACAAAAGCACAAAGCCTTGAAGAACAATTTAAGATGTTTCACAACTTTTTAGGTTGAAAAACGGCGTCCGAAACACGGTAGTACGAAGTGCATATTTTTGCTGTTTTACGCAAGGTATAGAAGACCACTAAACTCTCTAAATATAAACAAAGTAGTTTTACGTAGAATTATAGTCTAGATCCATTAACACTTCTCGCGAACTAACATACACTGAGTAAGGTTTTACTTGGTCCATGTTCATAAAGATATAAAACAAGTAGCCTACTATGCAAAAACTGTTTATTGATTACATCTTTCAAAAACATATTATCTTATGTAAATTTATCTACAGTGTATTTTCTTTATGCACTTCAAACTATTTCAAATTTTAGTGACCCAAAAGGCATATTTTGAAGAGTGGGGTGATTTTGAAGAAATTTCAATTGCAAACATTTAAGTCGAGTGTTATATTTTGGCCCTAAGTTGACAAAATTTCGGTTTTTGTGTTTTTATTAAATATCACTTTAATTCTAAGAAACCTAAAATTGACCAAACATTGCTAATAACATGCCCTGTCAAACAATGTTCAACTCGCTAATTTTTTCACTAGTTTTCAAACATTTAATAAATTTAGAAATTCCACAAAATTAAAAAGATGAAATCTAATTAATACAAATGGTAGGTTGAGCGAGATATCAGATTAAAAGGCTCTGGAATCACTAAAGGTTTTTTTTTGTAGATTTGACTTTGGTATTATCGCCAATTAGTGTAAAAACTTAATTTTTAAAGTTTTGTATGACCAATAACAGTCGTGTTATTTAATACTGCTTTTTAATTATCAGCTTATATAACACAACAGTTGTCTGCAAATAAAATTAAAATTGATTTCAAGTCGGTTGTAACTAGGTAATCAGTCTTCACATCAGGGTAGCTTCGACACATACAGCCAAAGATCGTTAGGTTCAAATCTCGGTCTTAATCTATGTTTTTCACTAGCAAATAATATCAAAGAATGTGGATGTTAGTTCAATTTTTCGTGATTTATATTTTTATTTTATGTTGCCTCAACCCAAATAAGGAATTTCATCTAAAGTAAACGACTTAAAACAAATAGTACCTTTTGAAGGGTTTGAATTTTTAGTGAAAATTCGGGAATTTTAGAAGAAAATTTAGAAACAATGTCAATGTGCAATTTTATGACGAAGTTAAAATGACGCGTAGGTGCGTGCGTCAAGAAGCTCAATATATTTAACGGTACGTTAGGCGGACTCTTGAAATTTGATATCTTGGCTATTGCAAAATACACGCAGGTTTTACGACACCGTTTTAACTACAGTGACACTTTTCTTAGTGGTGCACAAAGTCGACGGAGCACTCGTTAGAATTGTATGACGAATAGAAGAGCAAATACCATCTAGGTATTACCATGACCTTTGTTGGAATAGATGCAGAAAGCTTGGTAAGAGGTATGAGGATATATATTTAAAAACAAATTTTCGCTTCACTACAGTACTTCCGCTGTAGTCGGGTTTATAAAACTTGAGGTAGTAGGTCTGCATTTTGTTACTGTTAGTAGAATTTTGTAGCGTCCACTTCTTGACCTTATTAATTTATGGCAGCCACAGTTTGAAATATAACATAACAAAATTTTACAAAAACAGCCAAAGTGTTTTTTCATATTATAAAATCAATACTTTTTCGAAAAAAAAATGGTCGCTATCGCCTGCCTCTTTATTGGTAGTCCAAAAAGAAAACGGGTTTAATTTTTGTAAACATAACTGTCACGTAAAATGAAACAAAGCAACAGGCAAGATCAGCTCTAATACCGGCGCTGTTAACGTTTACGAAGAAACAATTCCAGACTTAGCTAAGTTTTTGAAAACACTTAATACTCTATAGTTATTTCACAAAGACTGTACAGTTAAAACACTATTTGTGGTTACAGGAGAATTGTAGCCACAAATGCCTTTTTACTGTCTACAGCCTAAATGTCTTAACTAAATTTCAGCAAAAAATTAACTTAAGAACGTTTGGAAACTAGGACTTCAATTATCGTATCTTATTTCTAAAATATTATGTTAAGTTTGTGAGGGAGTCGAATGAGATCAAAGTAAAAATATGCTTTTATATTATTTCAGTTTGTTAGTTTTCCATTATGTATTTGACATAACTTAAGCAATGTTTATTGGCAGTAATTTTTATAAATAAATGTTCGATTTCTGAAGTCAAAGTCGAAACCAAACTTAAAATAAAATGTTTAACTCTTGTGGTTTAGATTATGTACTTAATTTTTTACTGTAAACGATGTTCGATACACAATGCCATTCACAGTAGTGTTAAGATTCATGGTGAAATCTATACAATTAGTTGGAGGATAGGCTAACTAATATGTAACGACTTATCTTTTATAGACTACAAACGAGTATCAAAAAGCGCAATTGATATTGTTTTGACCTGTATTTGATTTATTTAGTTGGTATTTGAGATGGTTTGGGGTCATAGCTTAAAATAGAATGCATTGTTTTTCTTTTTCTTTAGCGGCTTTGTTTTATGCCAGTTAGCGTACAGCGCCAGTAACTAGCTCCAGTCGACTGGAGCAGCCCGGACTAGCGCATTTAGTCTCTCGACCACTCGACACTATACTTCTTGAACAACTCTATTTTGTTTCGAACTAAGCAACTAATTAGGTAACATTATTTTAAATCTTAAGAGACGAACTTGCAACTGATGAGTAGTTCACAATTTCATTTTCCTTTCTTTTCGATTAGGTCAGGTCACCTTAATTACATATCTTGATGCGGTGATTACAAACCAGCAATATTCCAATATTTTGTACGGTAGAGGTCAAATTAACTGTTTTTGTCTGTTATTTTATCCAAATGATTAATCACCATGGAATTTATATCTTATGGTGTATGCAATTTGTTATAAGTGAAAATAATTTCAAACCATGCCCATACTCAATACCTAATTGTTTGTTTAATTGTCGAACACGATGTCATAGTTGGTCTTAACTAACAAAAGAAAAACACAAAGAGCCATTTAAAAAGACTAACTTGTGAAAGAGGAAAAAATTAAGTGAATGCTTTATTATAAGTGAGAGACGAGGGTAGCACGAGTAAAATACACGTAGATATCTGCCATCTTTAATAACAATCCTGTAATTTGAAACGGTATAAAACTGTAAAGTAAACTGGAGAAAAGATAAGGCTGTGTGTTTGTGGCAGAACAAATAGGTGGAAGGGGTGTATTCATAAGGGTTTAGGGTGGCAGGGGGTGCAATAACGCACCACTCCACCCCGCCGCTTTCTTGGCGATTAGTTTCTCAGACGGGAACACAATGAAGGAACAAAAAACGCGGAGGACAAAAGTCAAGAAAAGAGAGGGAAACATTTTCATATAGAAGTTGAATTTCTTTTTCTCCCTTTCCACTTCCACTTTGCGGAATAAATATGGAGATGTTAGATGAGTCTCAAGACACAGTGAATTGTTTCCTCAGCCTCCTTCCTTCTCCTTCTTTTGACTCGAGTGCAACTTTTCCAATTTTTAATTGTTTACTTATCTCCAATATGAAACGTTCGGTAGTAGTTGTTGAGGATGGGGGATTTATTTAAAAACTTTTACTAAGTGTCAATAATCAGTCAATAATGCTGTGTAAGTGTCATGACAGAGACGTTCTCAGTAACTAGGCTAACTATGTTATTTTAGACAAATATTTAAATTCGATTTAATAAAATGTAAAAGAAAAGAAGAGAAAAACTGATACCTTAAAAGATCTGCGTAGAAAAGGTTTGAACTATTGCAAAATTCGAAAAGGAAAATCAAATTTGAAACTTTTTTTAATTAAATGAGTAGTAGTAATAAATTCTTTAAAGGGGAAAGCAAGTGGCAAAAGAAAAACAGTCTCATGAAAAACTGGTTTTCAAAAATGAAAAATGAAAATGATTTACTTACATTTTTGAAAGAATTTTTGGGCGTTCATAAATTATTTTAATTTGTAGTTTTTAACTACATTATGTGGAGCCATGCAGATATTTAGGATCTTACAATATTGTGTTAACACAAAATTACATTTCATTTAGCTTTAAAACTGTTCATCCATATAAAAGCATAGTCTACCACAAAATAAAAAGTATAAAAGAATACAAACTAATAATATAGGCTAGTTAAAAATCTAAGTAGCCTTGTATTATGATTTTGATAAATTTGTTATTGAAGAATGGGATCGTTTTACCATTTAAACAATTCGCAGAAGGTAGGCCCCCTAATATAGGAAAGAATATATTAAACTAGAGAGTCACCTGCTTGCTTAGCACGCCACACCACATGCACAATTAATTGCTTATATAGTAGACCGGGTGATTCACACCCAATAATAACCTACATATGATTTAGTTTATTAATTTGGGAAATGTGCATTTGGCAGAAATAACCAAATTTTATTGGTCTCAGATAGGGTAACCGTCTTAGGCCAATGCAGTTTTATAATGTTACTAATAGACTTTGCTTTACAGTATTTAATTTTAAGGGTAGTTATCCCATTTCATCACTTTGCCTTAAGTAATCGCGTTGCAAATGTTTTTTTTTATATCAATTAAGAATCATATTTTAGCTTTACAGTTAGTAGGAATTTAGAGCAATTTATTTTATAAACGAAACGCTATACTTGGTAAATGTAATTCATTTGCAACCCCAAGAGAACATAGACTAACATAAACCCTTGCTAAAAATAATCAAGTTACAAAATTAGGAGGTCAAGATAAAAGTGAAGATATTCTGTTCCGTGTCCAACTATAGTTAAAACAATTGATTTGTTACCAATACAAATAATTTTATGATTTTCAAAAGTAAAATAGTACCTGTACAACTGTAAGAAAGTAAGTGACGTGAGATAGTAAAGTTAGGCATTGTATACAATCACGTTAAAATAGGTGGCAGATGCTTGTGTATACATAATATATCTAAATGCTATGATGTTGAGCCGCCAAAGAGACAACCATTGTAGAATATATCTTATCATAAGATGATAGCGCTATCTTCAGGCGCCACGCAGAGTTACCGGCACCACAGTACGACTCTGTTGTTTGTCGTACCACTTACACAACACACATTTCAATGATAGTAATTATGATTTCTTCTAAAAGTATTATTATTTTATCTTTAAAGTAATGGGATGTACTACTGCGACACATCCATCGTAATGTAGGTATTCAAGATAAACTCTGTTTACGTTAATTAATCGATGACATTAAAAGTGTAGGTCTATTTAGACATTATATTAGTTTAGAAAGATAAATCATTAACAAAGCTTCAACTGAGAGTATAAATTTTAGTAATACATTGACAACTAACTAGAAAACTAATTAAAAAACAAATGAAAATATAGTAATAAATTGCACAACCTAATAAAAATGTAAAAAATCATATAAAATTTACAAAATACAAACACATAATTACTTCTGTTTTGTCTTAAATGTTGACTTTCTCACAAAAATATGGATCTGCTATTTATAAGTCACACATATTAAATTTTCCCTTAGTAGGCCTAATAACAAGAAATATAATGTTTAAAAAATTTGCTTTCTTGTTTTATGTTTCAAAAAATGTTGAATTGTATCATTTTAAATTTGTTTAGACTGTTGCCTACATTTGTAAAAAAACAAAACAACTATAGTAGACCTACATGACGTTTCGAGAGAAGGCCTATATTAACTTTCCTTCTCAAAAACACTCAAAGTTAAGACATAATAAAGTAAATAGCAAATATAAAACTAGCAGCCTAGGCCTAGTTGTTAAGGCTTCCTAATTTAAACATGCCAAGTAACCCACGACTAGAATACAAAGACTGAGTAGTACATATAAAGGCCTATGTTATAATTTCATACATACAAATGATGGAAAGTATTGTAAAACAAGCAAAACAGTTGTAAAAATACACAAGAAATAATATGTTGTAGAATATATAGAATTAATTCAAGTATACTCGATCATTATATATGATAAATACAAATGTATGATTTAAAATATTAATTAAGTGATTTATTTCAACTTAGTGCAGTTATGTTAATGAATTATTTCAAGCAAAATGTTTCCCACAATTACTGTTTGAATCGAATACAAGAATAAATACCCCAATTATTGTGCTTATAGTAGGTCTACACGATATTTCATTAAATAAAACTTAGTTTTCACGTTGTCAATGTTTTTGAATTTCTGATATACAGTGCATTTAGTGTTTACTTTGTTTTGCATTTATTTACAGTAAATATACCTTTTTAAATTATGAATAAGGTGTTGGATTATTCCCGTCATTTGTAAAGTCACTTCTTTCTGTAGGTTAGGTAGGCCTACTTATAATAAATGGTATTATGATAAAAAGTACATTAGCAATGCATCTTCAATTGCATAAGGTTTAGGCAATCTGTTTCACAGCATTTCTTTTCAAGACGGTTTATATAAAGTCATTGACATTTTAATAAATAATAAACTATTTTACAATATACTAAAGAAAAATCTAGGCTTAGCCTACTAATTTCGTTTTCTTGTAGTAGGCCTAATTTATATCATATTGTTTTGACATCATTTTGCCTATTAAATTCCCTTGCCTTAGTAGTAGCCTATTAAATTAAGTAGTGTAGATTAAATTACATTGAAAATGTCCATTTAAAAACAGATTCAAAACTGAAACTTGATGCATCCTGCGATTTGACAAATGCATCCCATATCCAATTGATTGTAAGTAATGTTATTAAAATAAACGGTATCAGGAAACTGACACATACTTTCTCCCTCATCATAGAAATTTAATAAAAAAATACTATTACCAATTTATTGTGATTTTTTTATTTTTAACAGTCATTTTCCCATAAAAATCCATAAAATAATGGAAAAATCAACTTTTCTCAAAAACGGCTCGAACGATTTTGATTAAAATTTTACAGTTTATAGTACTTTAGGTCCCTAATAAACTGTAAAATTTTAATCAAAATCGTTAGAGCCGTTTTTGAGAAAAGTTAATTTTTCCGATATTTTATGGGTTTTTATGGGAAAATTACCCTTAAAAATAAAAAATTCACAAAAATGAAAAAAACGCCTGGAGATACCGTGGATTAGTACCTCCATACCAAATTTCATCAAAATCGGACGACTGGTTTAGGCTCTAGGTCTGATAACATCCACACAGACACACAGACACACAGACACACAGACACACAGACACACAGACACACAGACACACACACAGACATCACTCCGAAAACCACTTTTTTAGGTTCAGGGGGACCCAAAACGGATATTTCCACCAAAAACTCAAACTCGAAAATTTTGACGAATACAATACTTTCTCCATATACTATGGTATAGGGGGAGAAAGTAAAAATAGGCACATAGATTATTCAGAAAGTTGTTATTAAAATTATATATAATGTATAAAGAAAGGATATTTTAGTTTTTGTGAGCATACAATAAACTTAGTATCTACGAAATTTGCAATCAGTAAGCCTATTCATAGAGACTACTGCAACATTCGTACTTAACTGATAATTTATTGTGTTTCACTGCTACAAGAGATCTAGAAATATGCCTAATTTAAACAAACATGAACAGTAAATGGATTTAGTTCAAGTTAAAAACTGAAAATTTCTCACTGCCTTTTATACAATTTTAACAACATATTGTTATCTCGGGGAAAAGAGAGACAGGCTGACGAAAAGAATAAATAGTAGACTATACTAAATTTTTAAATGGTTGTAATTTGTTTTGTAGCTAACTCTCGAAATTACACACACATTATCTAAAGAAGAGTATTAATTCTTCGTTAAAATCGAACAAATAAACTTTGAGAAGTATCTTAAACAATCGATTAAATACTATAAGCTTAATTAAATAGCCTACTAACTTTAAAATGATTATAATTCACATAGGTTATATTTCCCTCAAACACTTTAAAGTTAAGTAAAAAATACAAATACAGTAGGTCTCCGAAATAACACATTAGTAAGCAAAACCTAAAGTTGTCCTAATCGAGTTCGTTTAGTAACATGCAATAATTAAATAATTAGGCCTATGTTATATTTAGCCTACTACTATGATGAAAGCATGCAATTAATATTAAGTCAATGTTATAGATTTGAAGATATGTGCTTAAAATATATTTAGTTATAGTTATTATTATAATTATTTACTAATGGTTGTGTGATTGCACTTCATTAAGTTCAATAGTTAATTGAAAACTATTTTAGACATTTAAATTTGTGTAAATAATTGAAATCTTGTAACAACAATCAATCAGTACTAAACGATCATTGTGTAGTTGAAACGAGCAGGTCTGTTTAACCTTCCTTGATGGAGGTTATCACCAGACTAAGGGTCGGAGGAAGTCTTTCAAGTCCTTACCGCGCTAAGAACTAATCTAAAGCATTGTCATACTAACTGGCTAAGGGGGGAAGACTCTTGCAGTACGGGGGGCGCCATCATTGTTTCATGTTCTGTAACCATGGCAACCGACACGTCCACCTGGACGCGAGTGAGGAGGTGGGGGAGAGCTGTCACAACCAATCAGATGCTTCCAATTTATCAGACAAAACAAAACAAGAGTCAACAACACTCGATAAAAATAAAAGAGGGGGATTATAAAAATAAAACAAGACGACTAAAAGAACAAAATATAACAGAAATGTACGAAAAACAAAAGTTCTTAATGTTGAGCGCGTTAGAAAGGAAAGGCGACAAAGGCAATGAAATTGTAAAAAAAGTTATACGTACGGATAGTGGATGATAAATGGTCAGTGTTAACAAGAAGAAAAAGAAAACAATTCAAAGTTAGTAAAATAAGGGTAACGAAAGAAATCCAAGAAAAGAAGTTTACGGCAGTATATTTTTGTAGGCCTATATAAAAACAGAACTATGTATTTTTTTTAATAGAATATAAATAGAAAAACGAAAGAATCGATTAATAAATTGTTTGAAAAAACTTCTCGACAAAAAGAACTGAACAACAGAATTACTTTGTTCTTAGAGTAAAAAGAAGAAATAGATTCGTGATTGGAGGCCAGAGGAATTTGCATTTACACGGCGCCGTAGAGTGTAGAGCTGCGTACATGGGTAGACTAGTATTGTCGTGCAACTACCGTGTAGCTCTAACCTACAGATTGAGGGTGCTACAAGATGCACTCCATTTCTAGGAATAATAAACTTGTACTCTCTCGTAGTACCAACACAACTTTCGATATATTTTATTGGATTGCTTTCTCATGCTTTGTAGTTATAAATAATAATATTAACATTAGCCTACATTCAGAAATAAAATAATACTGTTTGCGTAAGAAAAAGTCTCAATGTCTTTCTTTACAGACGTAAAATATTCTATTTTTAGTTTCATGATTTTGGTATCCAAGTCACTTCATACAATGAAATAAGTAGCCTACAGGAAAAAGTATTTTACTTGATATTTAGTCCGTCGTGTAACTGTTTTTGCTATTTACGACGCGTTTCGAGACCGTAATCTCATTTTCTAGTATATATTATCACTTTTCAGATCGTCATATATTCATAAAACACAAACACATTAAATACCAAAAGTTATCTGTCGTAAACTCGTAGTTTACTCGAAGTTTACCAGAGACGACGCGATGGAATACACCAACCAACCAAAACCGTAAGACTAAATCCTTTACAGAGATTAGCTTCCTGAAAAATAGTTAGGCAAAATATTTAATTTCGGCAATATTTCATTTATTTTTGTATTGTTTAAGCCAAATAAATAATAACAAAATGTAAGAAAACCTCTTTAAAATAATTTAAATCTTTAAAAAGATTGTGACATACTTATAAAAATATAAACAGAAGTAATAAAAAACTTTTAAAACTTATAACGTTGTGCAGATAAACTAAGGAAAACAATTTTTTTAACTAAAATGTAAGCTACATATTATAATAAATACATACGCTTTGTATCATCTAGATACCGCTGAAATATTGAGTTTGTATTATAATTACACAAATGCAGTAGGTATAATAGGCCTATAGTATTGGATTGTTGAAAACTAAATGTAGGCATAAGTAGGGTAAGCATAAATAAATAATTAGTATCACAGCACAGTCTTAATTTCATTTATCAGAAAATAATATAAATACAAAAGTAAGTTTAATATCGGTTTTAAATCGGCATACCTACATATTTGCAATATAGTTGTAGAAAATCTAATTAAAAGTCAGCAAATACAAATAATTTAAATGTTCTTCAATCTAAGTTTTTTAATATTTTGTGTTGCATTGTACATTCATCTTCCAAAATGAATTTAGGTTAATAGAACTAAATTATTTTAAGTTTATAAATGAAAAATAAAATTATACTTAGCACACAAATAGAAAACAAATAATTATAATAGCTTACAATAATTATAATGGCAAACTCAGCAGCATAACACTACACAAAAGTAATATTCTTCAAAATTAATATAGGTCTAATTATGTAAAGAATTTATTAAAATAAAACGATTGAAAGCTCTTTAAAGAGATCAAACACAAACTGACTGTTTCAATAAAATACAGTGCTCTCAGTGCTTAAACGTGAATTTACTTCATTTAAATATTTGTGAATCCTCGCACATCTAAAAGGCAGGATATCATTTTCTTAGAAACGACAGAATAAAATTGTTTACAACTTTTGTTATTTATTTATGTAAAACGTAATCGTAAAAATTGTGTCTGAAATCATAAAAAAATAAACGGTACCAGGAACTGGCACATACTTTCTCACAAACATATCTATATATTAATAGGCAAGCACAAAACTTATCGTCCTTTCTTCTCAGCTTGTGTGCATCGTAGGAGAAATTCGCGCATACCGTTAGAAAGGTAGTGTCCTGTAGATGAGAAGAATCCCATTATAATTTACATCGGTCCTCAGGGATACGCCCCAGTGGCCCTCAAAGTTTCAATGTTAATCTTATGGAAGGTCAATCTTAAGGAAGAAGAAGAAAGATTTCTTTTGATTTTATCAGGGGCACAAAAAACAGCTGTTCGTATGAAAAGCTTAAAACAGCTGATTTTGATCAACAGCTGATTTTGATCAACAACTGATTTGGATCAAAAACTGAATATAATTTTAGGTTAGGTAAATCAAGCAATAGCAATAGCGAAGCATTGCCGGGTCCACTAGTTTAAATTATTAAACAGATTCACTGTGACGTCATAATTGTAGGAGAGGTAGGAGAGGTGATATCAAAGTAGGAGAATAACTTATAAATATTATTATTATTATCTAGAGAGAAAACTATTCGATCGATTTCGACAAAATTTGCACCAAACACATCAATTAGGCCTGTATAGATGCACGAAAAAAGGTTTTGAAAAATGTTGAAAAACAACCCCTCTTCGGCCAAAAAAACACCACAAATCAGTTATTATTATTAGCTAAACGAGAATTTTTAGAAAGATGCGGTTTTTGCATATGGTAAGGTACATTCAGGGCTACAAATAAGCCAAATTTTATCAAAATCCTTAGAGCCATTTTTTTATAAAAAAATAATAACTTATGTTTACGGGATTTTTTGGCCAAAAAGGGGGTTGTTTTTCAAAAATTTCAAAACCTTTTTTCGTGCACTTATACACTCCTAATTGACATGTTTGGTGCAAATTTGTTCGAAATCGATTGAACAGTTTTCTCATTAGCTTTGTATGCATACAGACATACAGACAGATATTTTGTAAAAAACACTTTTTTGAACTCAGGGGTCCCAAATCGGATATTTCCACAAAAATCTCAACATCGATTTTTTTGTGTGATCACTATAAATTACTTTCTCTCTACTATAGTATAGTGAGAAAGTAAAAGGATAGAAATTAGAACAATTACAATAACTAAGGCTATGTAGCCTAACTTATCTATGGCTCTGACGAAACTCCGATTTGTTAACATTGTAAGGTTTTACGACCTAAATCATAAATGATAATTTGGAGCTAATTTAGGTTTACAAAAAATGGTTTTAGCTCTGGATAACAGAAATAAATCATGGAACACTAATTTAATTTTAGTGTTTCCCCATCTGCATTTGAATTGTTTATTTCCACATCGTGTTTGTATTTTAGGTCTATAACCTATCTTTTTTATTAATGAATTTAACACATATTTAAACATATTTTAAGAAAAATGTGAATTAAACATATTAATATGTATATATTTTCAAAAAGTATAGGCCTAATTATAAGCACTTACATTATTTTTATTATTTAAACATTAGCCTAAGGGTGTGCAATACCGGGACGAAACAGCCCCATATAGTCCTCTTCAATAATCTAATTTTGAAGAATCTTTTGTAATTTGGAGGAAACCGTTCATGAACATTTAAATTACAATTCGTAGGTGAAACAAATTTTAAACTTTACAATTTTATTCAGGATGCTTGATTGTAAACAAGACGAAATACATGATTTTATATATATTTATATGATTGATTATGATTAAGATTTTATATATGATTGAAATCAGTCGGGTCTCGTGATAGCAGTAAAACATCGGGGCGAATTTTATTACTTACTAACTATACATTAGAGTTTTCGGCAAATTTAAATGTCGTACACACATGGCGGAAACTAAAGATAAGCCCGAAATTCGTAAAAACGAAAGTTTATACAAGTCGAGCTCAAGCGCTTTAACAATGTAACGTCATAATCCAGCCTTCTCAAGGTTTTCGATGCTTTTAATTGAGTGGTATTTCACACCATTAAATCGAAAATATACATAGGCCTATGTATAAGAGTAAGTAGAAAATATATATGTAGGTGCCTCTGTGTAAAATGTTAACACATAGACAATGTAGGCTACTATTTTAGATGTAGATGTATGTATTATAAACAAGTTATGTAAAGAACTGTAAAAAAATTCAATTAATTGTTAAAGTTGTTTAAAATGGGAGAATTATGTTCAGTAAATTTCGTTCAAATAATAGAGCAAATGTTTCTGTATTTATATACAGTCCAACCCATAAAATATATTGCTATTTAATGTTCTAGTATAAACACAATTTGTAATTAATCGTATTATTATTAAAACCAAACTCAAAATTGATTAGGCATAGCAATTTAACCGTTTAATTTTACCGTTATGGACTATTTAACCACAAACACTGTTACAGAAACTACCTATATTTAAACACTTCTATTTTTTGTTTCTAATAACCAATAAATTAAAAATCAATTTTTTACAACGAGATAAATTAGGCCTAACATTCTTTGGTAAACCATTTGATTCTTGGATAATTTCAGTTAGGGTTTTAATTAAACACAGCTTTACCTAAAGTAATGCATTAACTTTAATTAAAGATCGGGTTGTAAAGTGACAAGGGCTTTACAAAAGGCACGACTGTCATTGTGAAAGGAAAAAAGGGGGAAAATAAAAGAGGCGATCCTATGCAACGATCGGTTCCAATGAATACCCGACCGAAGTAATGGGGCAGAAAAAAGTCAATTAGGTTTTAACAAGCCATCGACCAACTGAAGTCGGCTGCTTTGAGAGCCCTGTACCTTAGTGGCTGCATTTACATATTCCGTAATACTTTTACACTGATTTCAAGTTGTATAATATTTTAATTTTAAACTCATAAATGTATCAATACAAGTTTGACGTAGAATTAGTTAATGTAATGAATGATATTGTTGTTATTAGAGCTGAATTAAAAAATATATTGCTTAACAAATATACAGTTTCTTTCTTGATATAGGCTTACTCCATGCTATAATTTAGCCATCTTGGAATTGATACTTTGAGTTGGAGTCAATTGTTAAAAAATTGGTTTTAACTTGAACCGCGTAAATGTAGCTCGGATATGAATAAATTTATTTTCTAACAAGATAAGTTTTTCATTATTCAGATGAGTATCGAAATCAAATGTCACAAGAACGTTAAATTATTAATTACAGTATTTTTAAACATAGATAGTCTAAAAGGAGATTTGAAAGACAAGAGTTTGCAAACATACTGATTGTAAGATTTATAATAATAAGAGATCTAATATAATGCCAAATCATTACGTTGATCGTCGTCACCAGAACATTTAAAAAATAGGCACTCAAATTAAAGACGGCTAAGAATTTTTGAGTAATAGAAATTATTGCGTGGTATCTGTTGTAAAATTTATACAATAATACAAAGATTCAAAGGGTGAGTTATTTCCATCCAGTAAATTAAAGTGAAGACATAAATTAAGTTTGTTTCAAAATGGTACTGTGTTAGTTGAGGCCAATTGATTTAAGGTTGCGATCCGTACATGTAGGCTATACAAACTATGAACAGCAAAAACAACTTTGTAACTTTTATTTTTCCGAATATTCGTAACCTACATTCATGAAATAAATGAACTCAAAACACAATCAGATAAAACAATTGGGTCATAACTAGCTTACCCGTGCGAATATTTCGCATGTTAGGGCTACTTACCTGATTTAATTAAGTAACTTACTTTTACTTATCTACGTTGGTTTAATTTGATTGCATACTGTGATACATTACACTTGCATATAGGATGTAAACAATCTAACAGCTGTCATGTTAGTTAGACAGATTGTTAATACATGGCGGCTTTCATTAGGAATTATATGAACTTTCATATGAAAGGTTTTTAATAATTTTTTTAAGGAAACATACATTTTAAAATATTTATCTATTTTTCGTCAATAGCGGGGAACATAAGTTTTAAAATTATGTTTGAATCATTAATTTTGATTAAGGAAGATATGGCTTTGCCACAAAAACAATCACATTTGAGAAATAATATATAAGGATACAAACAATTACTTCTAAAGTCTTTGATGTTTAATTTGTAGGGAATAATTTGTATTAACTCTAAAGCCCTACTAGTTAGACTATGGAGATCATAGAAGCTGTTTTGCATGTTTTAAAAACAAACAAAAGATCGATCTAAAAAACCATACAGTCTGCATCCAAATAAATCTAGCCTAGTTTATAGATTTACATAAGTAGAATAGTTTTTCGCATATTCTGTGATAAATAAAGTTTAACATTAGTGATAAAATTGTAGGACACATCTTAACAATTCCTAGGCAGTAATCATTCTTCTATAACATTGCTTCCCAACGCCTTTAGAAAAAAACAGTAGAAAAACAGTGGATAGAACAATGATGTTTTAAAGAAAAAACAGCGAATACAAAATTACACATTAGTTTATGTAAAAATTACGAAAATCTAAATAATTTGGCATTCACTCTGTAAACTGGAGACATTTTACAATTTCAACAGTCAGAACTTAATAGGGACTATTTTAAATGGGTAACTTACAGATTTCAGAAATATGTCAGCCAAAAGTCCTAGTATTAACCTTAATAAATGATAATGAAGTGTTTTAATACCATGTAAGTTGTTTGTAGTAGTTGTGGTGTTTGCGTGCGCTAATGGTTCTGAACAAGTCGAATCTAATTAATCAGGAATTATTGGAGAATAGAGTGGCGCAGTGTTTAGACACGCTCGTCCAGCATGCTGCAGTTGGTGAGTCCAATATAGTTTGAAAGCAGTTCTTTTTAAACATTTACGAAGTAGTATTCATTTAGTTAGTTTTGAATTTTCGACAAGCTGTGTTTATTTTAAGTTCCAAATTAAATTAGCAAAATGCATGATAACGATTTGTTTTGTAAGATAATGTATTAAAAATATATAAAACACGCTTTTTAAATAATTTTAATAATAATTTTTAACTTTAAATAAAACATGGATTTAAAATTTTGTTTGCTTTTTTCTGTGCTTAGAAATTTGTATAAAATACCGTTAAGATCAACTAAAAATTTTAATGAATTTCATATAGGTAGTTTCTGAGTAAATATTTTTGTCTTATTTCTATTGTAATAAGTTCCACACATATTTCCAAACATATAAAATGTTCAAACTCCTACTGATCTTGTGTTAGTAATAACAGAACCAGGTGCTCGAGATCCGCTCGTTTAACTTTTTATTAAATAATTAAATTTATGATTTTAAATTAAATCGTGAAATCAAGCCTAAATATAGTAAGAGTTATTGCAGGATTAACCATAAACTCAAAGCTATGCTTTAGAATTGAGCCAGGCCTATATTACAATTGACTATTTCACTATCAGTTTGGGTCAAGTTTTACTTTTTTCTGACAAATTAAATTGTGAAAGCTAACCTAAATATATAAGCAATAATTGCAGGATTAACCTCAAAACTATGCTTCAGAAAGGAGCCAGGCCTATATTCAAGTTTATTGTTTATTTTTTAATTTAGGCCAAGTTTTACTTTCGTCTGACGAATTAAATTATGAATCATGCCTAAATAGTGTAACAATTATCGCAGGATTAACCATACTGCAAAGCTTTGCTTGAGAAATTAGGCAGGCTTATATACAAATTTACTATTTCACCATCAATTCACAATTTGTGTTAAATTACATTAAAACAGACGAGTACATTAAAAAATTATAGGGAACAAGTGAGCTTTTAGTGAAATGGAGCTATTTATTTTATTAATACATTTTAGGAACATCTGTCAAAAGTCTCCTTTTTTTGCTTTCTTAGTTACAGCTGATTTAGTTTACTTTGTTTATTTCTTCTTTTCTTATAGGCAGTGATGAATGAAATGATAAATAATTTTGTCAAAATTCGTATGATAGCCTATGCATTTTATAAACTTCTATAGACGCGCCTCGTCTAAAAATTGCGAGCGGTGAATAGGATTTTACGCTCACGCTCTATTCCGCCACCCATTACTATACATAGTACACATGTGTAGGCCTATGTAGCAGAGTATATAATTTAATTGATAATACCTCTGAAATGGACATTGTAATTCCTCATTTCGTAACTTGTGTTACAATAGTTTACTTGGTAATACCTCTAAAATGGACATTGTGTTTCCTCATTTCGTAACTTGTGTAAAAATAGTTTACTTGGTAATACCTCTCAAGTGGGCATTGTGCTTCCTCTTTTCGTAAATTGTCGTAGATAGTTTACTTGGTAATACGTCTGAAATGGACATTGTGCTTCCTCATTTCGGAAATGTTGTTTTTATTCAATAGTTTCTATACTTTTGAAGTGTAATCAGAATATTGCCATAGAAGTTTACACTTCTACCGTGTGGTCTTAAGCACACCTGGATTTTCTATAGTATGATGAGATCTAGCGCAGTCGATTCTATGCACCTGAAAACCCTTAGACTATATGCGAAGTTTGATAAAAATCGTCAGAACCGTTTTCAAATCACTATACATCCATACAGAAGTGCCTCGTTTAATAGCATAGGATTAGCTGTACGCATGCTCATTGTACATCAGAGAAACAGCATATCCTATGTTAATTGCGACAGGAATGTTTTAGTATTGCTTCTGAATTTTCCATTTCGACACGATCAAACAAACGGGAAAGGGGAGCTGCAAATCCGTAAAAGAATCAAAGCCGGTTGACTTTTTCTACCTGAGGGATTAAAAAAGTCGTATCCAAACAGTTGTCGCGCTGTTTCCTACAAAATGGTTTCGCCCGTTTGTTATTTATTCGTCTTTCGTTACGGAATTTAATTTAAATCCGTAATAAAAACTGTTGTGCGAGTCGTGTCCTATCTGTAAAATCCTTTTTGATAATCCGTGACGGATGCAGGGAGGCAAACAGAACGAAGGGTTGGAAGTGTTATTTCACAGTGTCTGTATTTAACAATAGAAGGGTAGCTTCTACCCCTGAGGTGGACTAATACGATTAACCGACCTCCAACCCCCTCCCTTCTCTTTGACAAGGGACCTAAGGGATTATTAATTGTTACTAATAACATAACTGAAGAAATACCTCACCTCGAGTCCGAATGTGTAAACAGGGATGACAAAGTCTGGGAAAACACGGTAAGATTGTTGTAAGCCTCTGTAAGGGATTTAAGAAAACAGTCATACATGCACTAAATTTACTAATCCTGAAAAGTCTCCTTCATTATTGACGTTCAACAGAATACAATAATTATGGAACCACGAATTTAAAATTTGTATACGATTTATGAGTTTATAATATTATTCGTTTTAGGGCACAAAATATGCAATTACAATTATTTATTGCTTTTGGTGAGTGGAAAAATACATCTTTATTTGAGGCGTTGCAAGTAAAAGAATTACCAGCTCTGATCAATGTAACCTCATACTGCATGATATTTCGTTCACAATATGATATTCACAAAACAGTATATGTTTGGTTGACATGGAAAAAAACACATAAGTTGTGTGGTTTATTTACTTAAAAAATAATATGATCAAATACATCCGTGCTTTTTATATGCTAATATATATATATGTATGCAATGGTAATATTTTAAATACTCTCTACTACGCTCTGGTGTTCTCAAAGTTAGAGTACGGTCTCTCAGTTGGGGAGGAGCGGATTATACCACAGGAAAACCCATTATAACATTTCGAAAGTATTTCATACGGATTGTTTTAAAATTTTTAATATTTTACCACTCAGGAGTTTATAATATGTATATAAGGTTTTGAGAACTTTCTTTAGCAGGAATGGGAATAAAATAGCGCTTGACATCAGGAGTAGAGAACTGAGAAATAAATTTAATGTCCATGTTCCTAAACCCAACCTTTATGAAATTGTATACATATTTAGCACCAAAGTTTTTTAATTGTTTGCCGGCAAATATTAAAACGTGTGGAAATAAATTTAGGTTTGTAAGATTATTGAGGACGTGAAGACAAAAACACCGACTTCTTCTCTAATGTTAAAAGGAATGAACGAGTGATATTGAGTGTGTATGAATGAATGCTAAGTTAGTGATGTATTTAAATGTTGAGAATGATAGTTTTGTTTCATTGTTAAGCCCCCATACACTTCAAACATTTTGACGGTAGGTTTAAAATGTATGGCTGATAGTTTTGTTTGCGCAAACGTTTGAAGTGAATTGGTCGAGACCGAAAAAGTTTGTGCAAACCTTTATGCTTGACAACAAGGTTTGAAGTGTCTGGTAATATTTGCGCAAACATGTGCTCTCTCCTAGTATTTATTCCGTGTGATTTTCTTCTGTTAAATTAAAACGTAATTATTATATTTGAATGCTACATAAATCAAATTACGGTAATTAATATTATGCATTTACCATTATATTCTTTCAGTTTAACTCTTAACTGGTTGTTGAAAATGTATATACATTTGTTTTGTATTGCATAATCTTCCTCCAGTAAATACTGTGAAACAAACACTTACATAATTATTTAATTATAACAACTAAATTATAACAATGTTATCGTGAATTTTGCTCATTAATTTGAAGGAAAGGAACTGTCAAATATGTAAAAATAGTCCAAATGAACAATTAATTATTTTGTAATAGTCTTTTAAATACATTTTTGTATTAGTTTTTGAAAAACATTCCTGTAATTTGTTTTTTAAATAACTTTTGTAATAAGTTTTGGTAAGTTTAAAAAAAAATGTATTACTCACCTTGATATATCCTTTCAAAACGTGAGTCAATGCTGTCCTACATGTCTCGGAAATTATTTTCCCGAGTGTTTAGGCTGCGATAGCAGTTTGGAATTTTACCTCTTCAAAGGAGCAACTGCTTACCAGGTATCTCAGAGTGGTTAGTAAACTCTGTTCTACCGATATTGATTCCCTCAGGACTGAAGTTCTTTTTTTAATTAAAGGTGTGACCATTTCTAGCAGCTCACAAAACGTATCTACATCCATCCGTAGATAGTTTGTATAATCCACTTCCGCTCTGCTACTGAGCGGTCATGGCTAAATTCATTTCTCTTCTTCAATCATTCCTTCATCCATATCCTCTGCTTCCTTTTTCGTGTTTTATTTTTCGTTAAACAAGCAATTATAATTGCGGCACAAGCATGATTCGTGTCTGACATCCTCTCCCGACAATTTCACTAAATAAACTGAAAGTTATTTTGAATGTTTGCGCAAACCGTTGCACAGTGTATGGATCCACACGTTGTTTGTACAAACCCAAGGTTTGCGCAAAATGTTTGAAGTGTATGGGGTCCTTTAGGCAATTTATTGCATTGCGTATGTTATGTAATCAAATGTTAGAAGCTGCTTTTGAGTTAATTTTTCTACATTTTATATAATTGTAATTGTAATTTTATTTTAACTGGGTCAGCTGCGTTTCCCTTTTCGACTTCTCACTTTAGTAGTAAATAGATATAAATATATTGCTTCTTATTTTATTTGTTTCTTCTTATTATTATTTTGTTGCCCAAACAGGTGTTTTATATTCCTCGTGGTTTTATTGTTTCACTTTTTGAAACACCGCGTAAAAAAATTAAAAAAAGTTTGCTAACGGTGAATCGGATTTTACCGTAACGTTCTATTCCGTCACGCATTTTCCGCCACGCTCTACTATATAAAGTACACAAGTTTATATAGCAGAGTATATAGTTTACTTGGTAATACCTCTGAAATGGACATTGTGCTTCCTCATTTCATAAATTGTGTTAAAATAGTTTACTTGGTCAATGTCCATTAACCTGTGAAATGGACATTGTGCTTCCTCATTTGGCAAATTGTGTTAAAATTGTTTACTTGTTAATACCTCTGAAATGGACATTGTGCTTCCTCATTTGGCAAATTGCGTTAAAATTGTTTACTTGTTAATACCTCTGAAATGGACATTATGCTTCCTCATTTTGTACGTTGCGTTATTTTTATCTTGTCACATTTAAAATTGAAATCTAAAATATTTAAAATAACATAAACAAAATTGTTTATATTCATGACAGTGTTCGCTTCTGTCGGCAGTCCCACGACTACTTTTTTGTTCTTATTTAAAGTAATTAGCCTAGAACTTACTTTACATTATTCTAACTATAGCATTGTAAAATTGTGTTTATATTTGATAAAAGATGTAATATGTTTAGTTTAAGATTTATTTATATTGTTGTTGGTCTTGAAAAGAAGCAATAATAAACAAATGACTTACTAACAACTGTTAGGATATTTGAAATAGCCAATTAGTATTGAATTCTAAGAAGGAATAAATATACCTGTATTGAAGTGAATGACAAACAAATTTAAAAAAATACATTTCATTGTTTGTCACTTATTTCTAAATCCTATTTTGGGACACCTTGTACATGAAGATGTATATGTCGTGTGTACGTTAAATTTACGGCTCTACTGCAGCTTTATTAAATTGGTTTTTGTAAAATGTTAAAACTGAAGTCAAATAAACTTTGGCTGAAGATATTTGATTTCGAAAAATATATAAATGAAATATCAAACGGAGGGGAAAATTACCCCCTCGACAAGAAATAGATTGAGTGGATTAGGTATTTACACTTCTGTCTTATCGCTATCACAATATATGTCTCTAATAGTGTTTGTTTATTAATGGTTGGAAATGCATTTGTTAATGGCGGGATTGAACTGAACTACATGCACACCTTATATTGAGCGATGCAGTCTCCCATATTCAGGCATTGTATTATTGGGTTAACATGTGACAGAAGGTCAACGCAAGTACAAGTGTCTTCGGACAATCCCATTAACACTGACCAGACCTCCTGCGGACTTGCCCAAACAACAGTCTTTCACGACATCCAGACCATGAATGGCGATCTACTACGACCTGTCATATTCTACGTTGGGGACCGACTAATCTTATTTATCTCCTGCCACAGGTGACATGAATGCTTTTTGTCCTGTCAAAAACTGTGTTAACAAAAGATTCCCTTTTAGTCTGAATGAAAACAGTAAATTTCAATATTTAAGTCTGGGAAGTACACTAATACAAGCTATTTATTTCCATATTACAGTTATTATTACAATAAAGTTACCCTATTATTTACGTAATTACTTGAGTTAAAGTAACAGAATAATAAAATATTTTTTTTCGGATTATATGTATTTAGGTTTGCAGTTTCAAACTATAATTTTATAACAAGTATTAATTTATTGACTTTTTATAAAAAAGAATGAATTGGTGAAAATTTATTAAATAACTAGCTACCCGATCCGGCTTTGCACGGATAGACAAATCAAAATAAAATGTATATTAACAAAAAAAAAAAAAAAAAAAATATTAATAAATATATTACACTATGTATTTCTTATGGGGATTTCTAATAACTTTGACCCCCGAACCCCCTGAAATTTCGAATTTTTTTAAAACCTTGAAAGGCCCTAGAGGAAGCTACATACCAAATTTCATTCCAACCCGTTCGGTGGTTTTTGAGATTTCGTGACGAGTCAGTGAGTGGTATTTGGATTAAATATAGGTCTACATGTATATAGATTATAATAGGCCTACTGATACAACATAGGCTACATAATGAAAGTACAATTTCTGTTGAAAATTTGGAAGAGGTAAATAAATATTTTTTTAAAAATAATAAAAATAGGCGTTTTATAAATAAGGAAAAGATATTATGTAGGCCTATTATTACACTCAACGTTTTAGTTTCCCCACAATTGCATGATCCAATCTTTATGAAATAATTGATCTTTATATATATTCTTCTGTACGTGTGTAATAAAATGTGTATGTCACTGAACTCCTGGACTGTGACTAAACGGCTGGACCAATTTTGATAAATGTTTTTGTTTGCGTTTAAGTGGGGGGATAGTTTAGATTCACAATTGGAATGGGTTGGAATGGGGTACTACCCCAATAAAAAATAAATACAAACTTAAACGATATTGATTACTTTTTATAAATTTTAAACTGTATTTCTTTGTGGCGGACAGTTTCATTCAAATAGTCCTACTTAAATTAATCTCTACGCCTTAAGGAACCAAGCAATGAGGACAATAATTTGTAAAGAAGTAAACCAGTTGCTTTCGCGCATAAAACTAAATTCACTGTATGAACTAAAGAAGATACATTCAAATAATGTATGATATTTATATTATTAGTTGTCGTACCCGGTTTTCCCGCACTAAACTATTATTTTCAAGATGTTCCAGAAAGCTATTAATTTATAATTTATGTTCTGCTCAGTATCATTGTACGCAATAAACCTCCTTATAGTTTAATTTGTTGTTATGTGTTGAGCGATAATGTTTTATTTCTAAGTTAAATCTCTACATTTCCATAAACAAACGATGCTAAAACAATGCTCAGTAGATCATACAAAGTTTAATTTTAAAGTAGGTAACAAACAACGATGAATTTGACTAGTCAAACACAACTTATTTTACAAATTAATTTAAATTATTAACCGACAGAAACTTAATTACCGTCTACTACTTTGCTTTCTGAAATACATTCCTAAATGGCTGTGCTCTACCGACAGTTCTGCTGAAAGATTAGTAGGCTATAGTTATTGTAAGAAATACATTTGAAATATATGGTGTCAGGGATCTTCATTTTAGATATTTTCATTGCCAACATTTCTTCCACTTACTGTTTTGGTTTATCTTTAACTATTTACTCAGCGCAATGAAACAATGGATGGATAGTCAGCGCAAAAGATGGATTTTCACACAATGTTTTTAATTTTTCAATTACTAATTTTCTCAATCATAAGCTATGTTATCTCAATCAAAAGAAACATAGGCTAAGTTATTCGAAATACAATCCTTCAACATTAGTTACAATTTTTCAACATCTGATAAGTAGTTTTTGAGTTAAAATGCGAATAAACAAACAAAAAATACGAACATTTCCTCATTATAAAGTAGGGTTTGATATAGATTAGGCCTATAGGTTAATGAAAAAGAAAGGCTAAGTATAAATTAAGAGAGATATTCGCTGGAAGCGTCTTAACATCCCTCTAAACATTTTGGCGTTATTTATAAGTATCAATATCAACAGAAAAGTGTATTTTAGAGGTGATCTAAAAATAATCCATTTGGAAAATTTATATAACATAATTAACTTAGTGGGAAGCAAGGGGCAGTAATTCCATAAAATAGTTTTAAAACATTTATTCTAATTGACAGTTTGATTGTACGTAATGATTATTGTACGATGTAGTGGTACGTAGGCCTACATTTTTTGCCCATACCTATACTATTTAAAGTCAAGTTGTCATGTATGAACTGTCATCAACTCAAACTTAAAAATGTCAGGATGCTGTCAACTATTTACAATTCAACTTATTCTTCTGATATGCCAATTTTCTTACTTCTATTATTTTTTTTTAATCTGGTATAATTCCAAGAAATATTTTTCTCGCACCTCATAATTTGTTATCCATGTGGTATAAATTGTATTTATTTGATATATTTTGCTAGGCTATACATATATATTTGTAATATATTATAACAATTTAGCACTCTACTAAATAGGTAACAAGACAACGTAGGTAACATAGAAAAATAAGCAGAACTTGAAAAGTAGAACAGTATATTAGCTCTACACTAATTACGAATAGAAAGTATTTTGAACTTTAACAAAACTTGAATTTTGCCACTTTACTCATAGACTGAAAAGTTCAAAACATAAAAAAAATGTATCTGCCTCTTTAATTTTAAAATGTCCTCTTTGAAATGGTGAATATACATCAACCGTCAATTTTGCCCTCACTCAAAATATAAGAGGAAAACCTCATTACTCTTTCTCTAAACTTCTGTTTCTTCTGTAACTTCTTCCGTAAACTTCTGTTTTGAAACTCATTTTTCTAAGTTGTTTTTAAGGCAAACCAACAACTCTAACATCTGTTTTGAATACAAATGTAAGAAAACTGTAAAATGTTGGTAAAAACTGACCTATTACTCTTAAGTTGTATGATTGAATAACGTGCAGTGTTATTTCTGAAATAGTTGCCACATGCAGGTGAACTCCACTCTGCTTTAGTTGGCAGTACGGCAAAGGCCTATGCTAATACATTTCATATATGGAGTTTCCGTACTACTATTATAGCCGCACTGCTGACATCGGTCGCTCTGTGATTTCACTGTATGTGTAGATGATGACGTAAAATTTTGTGTAAATGGTATCAAATTAAAGCTAATAAAACTGTCCTTCCCCGTGTGACACTAAGAAATGCATATTAATTTTTTATAGATTTTGTATAGGCTTTTATAAACGGAAACGCAACTGAAAAGGACATAGTAAAAGTAGTAAGCGAGGATTATTTTTTAATTTTCGGTCAGGCAACTTTTTCAAGTACAAAAATAGATAAATTTAATTTTTGTAATTTGACTTTTTTACTTGGTCTGCTTAGTTTAGACGGTAGGAGCCGCAGAAGTCAAAAGTTATCATTTTATTTGGAAGTGGCGCTGTGCCATCGCAGTGTTTCTACTTGCCTTTATATAAATTAAAGCATTATGTTTAACAGTTTTATACTTTTTATACTAACGTGAGTTCACAAAGAATGTTAATATAGTAAATCATTGTGCTCTTGTCGTTAGGTGAATGAAAGATAACTCATCATCCAAATAATAATACATAATGTTTCATTACACAATGTACATAAAACCATATAGTCGAATAAAGCAGAAGTTCTTTGTTTTTTTTTAAATTATACAATGTATAGAAGGTTGCAGTATAGTCGACCATGCAGTCGCGTTGCAGCGACAGCCACAGTCCGCATGTTGTCAGGAGTGTAGTAGCCCCGCAGCCACCCATATGTAGGCTACTGCCAACTATAGCCCGGATATAGAGTAATAATTAGTACATACATATGTAATTAACGCACCTCAGAGAGATCAAAACTTTATATTTTTATTTTAAATTTATTTTTTGTTTGTGTTTCACGTCTTTACTTAATGTCAAGTTAATAAAGACAGGTGGGAGCTCGAGACAAATCGAACACCAGTAACTAGGTTCGAGCCTACGCTGTTCTGGATGTTCTAAGTAGCTGTAGGAACGATGCTTTTAGCCTATCAAGGGCAGTGTGTACCTGAAATGGTTGCGAGCAGGTCTACGCAGACATATTATCTGACAACTCGCAGACATTTTATCTGATAATTCGCAGACATTTTATCTGATAATTCGCAGACATTTTGGGCAGTACTTATTTAACTTATGATCTACTTATCCAATTTTGATCTTTTGCAGACGTGTTCAGTCAGTGCTGTCCGGATAATTTAGGCTGTATTATCATTATTTTAAAAATAGGTCAGTGGTTGAAAAAGTAAAACGTTTTCTTAAAAACTCTCTATTAGCTCATTTTTTTTGGTTGCGCTTAACAGACAAAAACATTAAGACTGTTGAAGAAATATTGACAACGAAAATCTCTAAACAAATTTCCAAAAGTGCATACGACCATAATATTACATGTTTTGTTTACAGTACCCGATCTATTTGACCAAGTTATATTTGATCAAAACTACTGGATAAGTTGTACATATTTTATTGAAGACGCTATATAATATTTTATAGAAACAATATATTGTAGAGTAAATGTTGGAAATAAAAATAAAAAATAAAAAACAAAAAAATACGACAGAATTTGTGTCTTTATACGGACTTCTTACAGCATGAGTTATCATCTTACCGCGGGCTACTCCGGAGTGCTCGTATATGCTATACGACTTTGAAGTAATAAAGATAATTAAGAGAAGAAAACTAAGTTTATTTTGTTTCATTCATTGTTTTAATAATTATGCGTTCTTTGAATATACAAGAAAAATACAATCATAATGAATATTACAAAAATAATTATATAATACTGAAAAAGTAAAACCATTTGTTCAGTTCATTGTCAAGAATGAAAAAGGTAGGGTTCCCATGCTAAAATACATTTTTATCCTGAAATCTTAAATTATTACACAAAAGTGATGCTCAAAATGCTACTCTAAAGGAAATTCAATATCAGACTCTTCCAGCATTGCATAATTGGCTTATCCGCATCAACAATGGCGTATTGTGGAAGTCTAAAAGTGTGACTTTCGTTCTACGGATGTCTTCATTGGGACAATAGTTAAGGGAATCGAGGGTGACGAGCAGGGAGGTCTTCCTTAGAGATTTTGTCACAACAAGACATCCAGGGTGATGTACGACTTGCCAGGCCAGGTGGGTTAATGTAGCACAACCATTCTTTCATTCTTTCTCTTTGAATTGTTTGTACACATGGTTACTTCTATATATTATGTCTAGAACTATCAGAGAGAGCCATTCCAGTCTTTACGGCTCTGTTTAGAACTAACAGACAGTGATTTGGGTCTTTACGAATTTTAAGATGAACGTTAATTTTTTGTAAACATTACTAAAGATTATTTAATTTAGTAAGCTTTAAAACATTACTGTAAATTATGTTCAATGTCTAGGTCAATACGGAATACGAGAAGATATACATAATAAGGCATATAAAGTTTTTATAAAGTAAGAAAAGAAGATATTGTAAATATAGAAAAAAGAAGTATAAGTAGGTAATTTGTATAATATGACCATAGAATCATAGACCTTTTTGTTTTGCTGGTTTTAAGTTTACTGGCCATACTTGGATTCGCCATATTGCAATTTAGTTATAATTTTTAATGACAATAAGGTTGTGCCATACATGATTTTATTTTGATTCTATTCTAAATTCAATGATAGAAAATATTGTTAATGTTTTTTTATTTAAATTTTATACAAAATTGTTATATAAAATATTTTATCTATATAAATAAAAGTATAAATGTTCGTTTGTTCAAAGTCTCTGGAAGTCCTCCACCGATTGCTTTGAAATTTTGACACAAAGTTTCATTCGAATACACGCTTGTTTTTATATACCGTTTTTGAAAAACAACGCTATATTAAACGTAAAAATAACACAAACTGTACTAAATATGTTATGGCAATGGGAGCGCTATAGTGAATAATAAATAAATATATTTATTGTTAATACAGTAATCAGCTGCTTGATCTAATATTCCCATTAACGACTGATTTCAAACTTTGAAACAATTATTTGTTTTTCTTACTTTTAGGGTAGCGTTTTGTATAAGTGTAGACCTGAGCTGGTTCTTTCAACCTTTATTATAACTGCTGTTATAAAATTTACGAAATAATTTGATTTGGACTTTTAACATTATTTACCATTTTAGCTTTGAAGTTATTATTAATCCTACACCTTTATTATAAAGAAAACATAACATAATTGTGTGTATGAAGGTTCCAACGGGGTTGGGGTGCGGAGCACGCAAGGGTCTCCCCTAATTTGTTATAAAAATAACAGGCTCTACATTTCTGACAAGAAAAAATCAAAAATATTAGGTACGTAATATTTTCTTTCCAAATGTTTAAAAAATTACAACAATTTAAAATACAGGCAAAGTTATTCTGGGTCTTTTCTGTTATATCCCCGCGTTTACAAACTATTTTGCTATGGCAACAGAAATGCAAAAATAACAATAAAAAAATACCTAAAAGGTTCTAACCTAACCTATTTAGTCACAGTATGTTTACCAGTATTCAACATTTAACAGTAAAATGTAAAACAACGTCGTTGTCTGCAAAAATATTAGGCTAGAGTCGAATAGTAAAGTTACGCGTTTGCGATAATCCTTATCTAATATCAAGAAAAACTGGAAACTTCCTTCCTTATATGTTATGGAGTTGTTATAAATAGTTATTTGGACATTCCCGATTAATCCTCATTCTAAAGAAAATAGTTTGAGATTATAAAATAGTTTTTGAAAATAGTTTGTAAATGCGGGGATATAACAGAAAAGACCCGTTATTCTAAATTACTTTCGCAGGATAATAGCGGTAATAAAATAAATTATAAATAATTGAACCACGCAGCTGAACCGCTGACGTGAGTTGAGCGAATTTCCAAAACTAAGTTTATATATTTTAGGGTTTCAACCAGCTATTTGGAAATTGCTCACAAAGGCATTGAATAGCGGTCTGCGTAGGCCTATATACGGTAGGCTATATATTACTAGAATTTTTTTGCCCTTCAGCCTCCAGCTTCTACTCAAGCTCTGCGTCGTTCCACTCGATTTGCGAGTTTGCACCTCGACCTTTCGTCTCGAGTTATTGTCTGCTTCGCTTCGCTCACAGCGTACAAACTCGGCCGTCGGCCTTGGATCAGAAGATGCCCCCTCACGGTAGCCCCGTGCCCCTCACCAAGCGAGCTATAAGGTCGTGTAAAAGTCTAAAAAAAATTCAATGTATAGAATAATATCTTAGATTTATATTTATAGACAAAAAGTTTCATTCTAGTACAAAAAAATAAATACATAAAAATAGTTTCTTCCTGTCAAAAAACGTGCTTTTGCTTGTTGATTTTTTTTTAGCTAAAAATCTCTTCCGAGCTACTTTGACAACCAACGTTAGTACCTAATTTGGACCAAATCGGACTTAAAATGCGCCTGTCAGAGTGCGATCACATATATATATATCTAATTTTTAATTACACCCCAAAACGTGTTCTGGGGACCATGATCGGTGATCATTGACCACTCCCGACCTTAGCTCTACCATAAGAGTCACTGCAATAGCTAATCTTTTCTTACTTAAGTTCTTTGTAAAGGCATAAACTAAGCGAAATGAGAACTATACAAATTTGAAGTCTCAATGCCTCCCTAAAACAAATGTAGCCTACATCATATTGGTTGATTCTTGGTGGTAATCTCTTATATTCTAAACCAGCTTATAAAATCAATGAGTACACAAAAATATGAAGGGTTTGAACAACACAAATCAAAAAACCTCTTAACAGAGTAGTAGTCTATAGTAGTTTGTCGTATTATAAATATAACAGGCTAGTTATTTTGGAAAACGGAGCGAGGGCCAGCCGATCTTTTGCCGTGGGGGTCATAAACTGTCAAAACAGCCAGGTAGGGCCGAGGGCCAGTCGACTCCCCAGAGCGGAAGTGATTCAGGGGAGGGGTAAGATTAAATGCATAGAGTACGACTCTAAACTAATTTCTATAGAAGAGTTTTAGGTTAGGTTAGGTTAGGTTTTTTTTTTAATTATAATTATATAAAGTGATAATACGACGAAATATTATAATTATACAAATATTATAATCATACTGTTATCGGCAAAATACTGTGACTAAACAGTTTAGGTAAGTCCTCTAGTTTTTTTTTATTCTAATTATATAAAGTGATAATACGACGAAATATTATAATTATATAAATATTATAATCATACTGTTATCGGAATACATAAACGATAATTAAAACCTTTCCACCCCCACACCCACCGCACAGTAGAACAGGTCACTGATCCCTAGCCGGCTGGCCCTCGCTCCGCCAAGCCTCTGGCTGTCAAATTACCCTCGTCAAAGTTTTTAGGCAACTGGCCCTCGGCCCTGCACTCAGTTATTTTACTAGAAAACAAAATCTTTACAACCTGAAACAGAACCGTACGGAATGAACTCGTTACTTTACTTTAAATAGTATTCAAATGCATTTAAAAGTAAACTTAATCTTTGCATAATATATACAGTAATATGATTATAAATAATCCTCTTGCAACGCTATGTAATAGTTATCTAAACTGTATTTGATTTTTTGTATATGAAAAATAAAAGAAACAGAACAATTTAATTGTGTGCTTAAAACCTCCCGGGAGAAGTGAAAACCTTTTATTAATTAACACAATTTACGAAATGAGGAAGCACTAACGTCCATTTCAAAGGTATTACTAATTAAACTATACATTGTATTAACATTAACAGATTAAGCCTATGTTGTAGGACAATCTGTTACACTTAGAATATATACCTAACTCAAATATACCAAATTAGCAATAGGATTGTAGCCTAACCGGCTAAAGCGCTAGTCTATGGGGATAGACTCTGCTGGTTCGAATCTCGGCAAGACCAAAACTTTTTCAGACCTACACATTAGAGCGTGACGTTATGCGTGACGTTATGCGTGATGGTCGTTTAATAGAGCGTGACGGTAAAATCCGATTCACCTCAGCAACAAGAAAACTATATACTCTTCTATACACACATGTATACAAATTTTTTGGACGTGGTGCGCCTATATAAGTTTACACTTCATAAAAGAAAACCTGCTCAAAAAATAATATTATTTACTTAAGACTTTTGTTATACAATATTCTAAATACATAAGTGAAAATAATTTTCAAAACTTAAGCTAATGATGTTCAACCGTACGTTGAATTTAACGTACTAGCATTTGAGTTAATTAAAAGCAATAAAATAAAAGTAATACTCATTAAAAAAACCAATAGGCTACATTATTTTTGAATGGCAATAAATGTTAAATAAAAGTGATTAGTAAATTTCATAAGATCATTGGAATATTGTAAAAACTTTCACAATCGAAGATGATTATTATTCCATCAGTACTTTGATGATGTAGTAATGTTTGTTAAAAATAGGCTTCCTTTTTTTAGAAAAACGAAATTTATAAAAAGTGTACTCAACTTTATTTAAGGTTATGAAGTCAATTATTACCTTATTTAGGTTGCAATCTGTGATTTTCATTAAAAACTTAAACATAAATTACCCTTCATTAAAACATCACTGTACTAATATTTCATTATAATGTAAATAATACATCATTCAGACGTAAGTCATACCTCATTAAACTACATACTATATGTACAGATAATAACTAAACATTATTTATAAGCAGGAATTATTTCTGAGAATAATAACACCTTCATTTTAATTGTATAACGAGTCGCAACTGAGAGGTAAAACTCAAGCTCGTGTGTCACTGATGATGTTGAAGCTGTCGTTGAAACGTGTTTCTCAGTAAACGTTACATTCTGTTTAACCATAACTAATTTCTTATTATAACCTAAGTTAGCCTGGTTAGATGTAAATTATAAACTTCATTAAGTTTTGAAATAATTCAGTGATTCACTAAACACATTTTTCAGACAAATACTAAAAGATATAAGTTGGTATTAAGACATTACCAAAAGCACTAAAATGGCCTTTAGAAAATGCTAAATGTGTTTTTAGTCAGTGATTAATACTTTCCATTCACTCAGACTTCACAGAAGGAGACTCAAGGAATGACTCTTGGCATGAATGAACGGAAGCCACCTTGGTCTGACACTCCGGGGGTCTGAGAACCCATAACTTTAGTATAAGCTATCTGATAAACCAGGTGCTGACTGGGGTCACAATAGTCTAGGGTTATGCTATTTTACACACTGAAAACCTTACAATAAACTATTCTAAAGACGATAATCCTACATCTAAATCATTTATTTGGATGACTCCTTTTATCTAGCTACGTGTGCGATTTCCTATTTTCTTTATTCGTTTACTGCGTTCCTTTAGAAGAACATCAGTATCTCCTACACTATATTTAAAATAGTTTTAGTTATTTGTTTTAAACACATTTATAGTTTACAACATACAAATTTAAAAAGATATTTTTACTAGTTACATAATTATTTTCATTACAAACCAGAAATGTGCTTTCATAAGTTCGTAGAACAATTAATTACTTCATATGTTGGCTGCAATCTATTTTAAATATTTTTGTGTAAACAAGTTCTACAATTTTTAACTTCCCGCTAAGAAAATTGAAAATTTTCTAAAATCGGGAAGTTATTGGTTTCACCCCGTTTTTCGAAAATCGAGTATTCATCAGATCTCGACGTTTTGAGGTCCTAGGAATCTTCCCTGACCACTCCCGAGAGGGTGTTTCCCTGTCGGGGGGTGTGCGTGTGCGCGTGTGTGTGTGTGTGTGTATGTAAGTATGTGACCCGTTTATAACTTTTGAACGGCTTAACCGATTGGATCCTACGGCTTTCTAAAGAGTTCCATCAAACTTAGATTTCCTGAAAATTTCAACTAATTCGGACCGGTAGGTTCTGATAAATTCCGAAAAAACTAAGAAATAAATTTTTTTTAAATCAGGTTTTTTTTTAATAACTTTTAAACGGCTTTACCGATCAATTCCAAAATCTAATCAGCTTTTAACCTTGAAAAGCGACGTCGATCGCTACCAGTTTGGTCAAAATCGGTTAATTCGTTCGTGAGATATCGTGAACGAAAGAAAAAAAAAAAGTGTTTTTTCTCAATTTCTCCGAAATTTTTCATCAGAAAAATTGTTGTTGTCGATTCTTTCAATGGACTCGAAAAACTGCATCGATTGCCGCAAATCGCATAAAAATCGGTTGATTCATTCGCGAGATATCGTGAACGAAAGAAAATAAAAAAAGTGTTTTTCCTCAATTTCTCCGAAAATTTTCATCTGAAAAATTTTTGTTGTTGATTCTTTCAATGGACTTAAAAAACTGCATCGATTGCCGCAAATCGCATAAAAATCGGGTGATTCATTCAAAAGTTATGGCAGTTCAAAATTTCCAAAAATAGTGTTTATTGTAATTAAACTTAGCGGGAAGTTACATGGATGGCCTTTAGGGTCAACCGTTTTCCAAATTTTTTACTAGGAAACCATGAGTTCCATCTCAGCCACAATAAAAATGTCAGAATTAAATAGCAACACAAAATCAAAATCTATTAAAAAGTTAAAACAACAGATTTAAAAAATCAAAATCAAATCCTTACACCCTTTTTAAAATCTAAGAACAAGAAATAAAACTGTAAAAGGTCTTGCAAATATTATAAACTTACTTGTTCTAAATATAAGTATTTTAGTCTTAGTGGCATTTTTTAAGCTTCAAAATTAAATCATAATTATTTTTTTTAAACCTGTAAATATTAAAACCAATTGAATGTAATTACAGAAGTCAGAGGCTGTTGCAATAATTGAAATTACATTATATCTGTTAGCCCAGTCGGTATAGGTTACAACTACCAGTAATTAGCAATACGGCTGAATTTGTTTTTATAAGTACATTAAAGTATGTAGATTAACATAAAAAAAAGTTTACCAGTCTATCGATTTCCCAAAGTCGAAAAAAAAATCGATTATCATTTTTTTTTTCGATTATCCTTAATATTTCGAGCTGGGATGAAGATAGAGGAAAATAAAAAATACCACCGTGTAGGGGAGGTATTTTTCAACAAAAAAGGTCAAATGTATTTATTTCGTCCGAGCAATGGTTTGTCTGGAAAAAATTCGATAATGCAGGTATGTATTTTGCAGCAGAGAAAATCACTAAAAGGGGACATCTTATTCATACATGAAGCGTTGGCTCATTCTAAATTGGCCGAATTTTAATATATCGAATTGAAACTTGACATAGGAGTTAAAATATATATTTTAAACGTTTATGCTGAGTCTCAGCTTGTTATCTTGAAAATTACCCGATCTAGAGCCACTTGACTCATCAATGGGTTTCTCGATTTTAGGAGTACCGGACCCACCAATTCATTTTAAACAGCTCCAGTTTAGAAAATTTTCAAAATATCAACCTGAAAGTTTTTTTACAAGTTAAATATATATATATTCAAACAAGTTCAAGGAGTATAAACCTTTTTCATTATTTACTTTTAAAAGCACAAGTAAATTAAAAAAGTATAATTTTAGACCTTTTTAGATTTTTCATCAAAACGCTTGAGTTGATCAGCTGCAGATTAATCATTTTTTTAAATATAGTTTTTAAAATAAGTATAGCAAAAAACAATTGTATTTTTAACTTCTGTACCAATTTTTAAATCGATATGTTCAAAAATGTCGAAAATGGAGTCGTTGAATCCAAAAATGTTATAGTTAAAACGAGATAGGTAAAACAGAAGACTATTTTCAAGCGCCTCGTTTTTAAAAATAACAAGAAAAAAATCGTTCATACTTACTAAGAATATTTATACTGGTGTACTCAACTTGTAAAACAAATTTGGTGTTGATATTCCAAAAATTGACGAAACTTGAATAGATTGAAATTAGTTCGTGGGTCCGGTACTAATAAAATTGATAATCGAAATCGACTCCTAGATCGGGTCATTTTTAAGATAACAAGCTGAGATAACAAGCATAAATGTTTGAAATATATATTTTAACTCCTATGTCAAGTTTCAATTCGATATATTAAAATTCGGCCAATTTAGAATGAGCCAACGCTTCATATATGAATAAGACGTCCCCTTTTAGTGATTTCCCCTGCTGCAAAATACATACCTGCATTATCGAATTTTTTCCGGACAAACCATTGCTCGGACGAAATAAATACATACGACCTTTTTTGTTGAAAAATACCTCCCCTTCACGGTGGTATTTTTTATTTTCCTCTATCTTTACCCCAGCTCGAAATATTAAGGATAATCGAAAAAAAAATGATAATCGATTTTTTTTCGACTTTGGAAAATCGATAGACTGGTAAACTTTTTTTTATGTTAATCTACATACTTTAATGTACTTATAAAAAAAAAATCAGCCGTATTGCAAATTACTGGTACTTTTGGTCAAAATTGACCTTTACCGACTGGCCAGATCCAAACAATGTTTTAGTCCGGAACAGACAATCAATCTTTGAGATGTAATGTTGGTATCTGTACACGTTGGAAATTTTATGTACAGTTTTTGCCGTTGACTAACTTTCTATATTTTATGTGGATCGGAATTGGTAACCAAAATTCTGGCATCAAGTTAGTGTAATTTCAAATCTAGTAATTATAATTTTGACTAAGAAATATTGAGCATCACTAGTTTGAGCCACTATCATAATTAAGTATAGACGATATTGCCACCGACAAACTCAATGCAATTCTGAATAAACAGAGAAATATGATTCATAAGTCTGTAGAACATCAAATAGAATACTATTCATAATTAGCAAAAAAAAATATATCACAAGTTTTATTTCTTATAGAGGTACTTACTTGTCTAGTAATTGATGCGTTTTGTTTTATCAACAAGATTTTAAAAGTTTAGTTTGTTTAAGCTCGTAATCTGAATTGACTCTTTATGAAATTTGATATGTAAATAAACATTTTTTTGAAAGTTTTTTTCTGAATAACAGTAGAAGAATTTTGTAAAAAATACCATGCATGCTTGACTGTTGGACATACACAACTATATAATTCCAGTAAATAAAGAACCAATCACCTTACTTTAACATAATTTGCCACGCAGTTTTAATGAGGTTATAAGTTGAAGAATATAAATAAAATATTGGTTTAAAATAGAAAATGTACTATGTGACCTACTCATTTTTGGTAAATCTTGGAATTATAATTTTATTTTACTGTCGCTAGAGACTCTGAGAGAGTGTACAGTCGAAATTAGGATAATACCACTTCATAAATTTAATTACAAAATTATAATTGCAGCTATCAGTGGTTTTTAGTATATTTCTTATTAACTTAAGGTGTTGTGTTTATTATTATTCTCCTTTTGAGATTACATTCTTGTAATCAAATTTATTTAATTGAATTCATATAAATGTACAAACTTTTATTTTGTTAAATATTATTAAATTATAACATTGCTAATTCTAAGCCAAACCGAATCCCATAAATTTCGTGACAGAATTGCTGATCCTCAATTTTGTAACTTTAATCAAACTCTGCTAGTAGTTCCTTACATTACTCTCAAAATACAAAACAGAAGTGAATTAGATAATACTAATGATTTTAGGATACCTTCCTTACACACAAGATGTCAATTTCCTTATACAGTAATACCGAAAGATTGAAGGCTACACTGTATACTACTTCGACAGAGAAAGTTAGTGGTCTCGGGTTAAGTTTTTAATTTTTGAAATAAATTAGAAGAGAAATATTTAATTGGAAAAATGGCGGCTTAAGTCCGGTAATTTAAACTTTTAGTGACGTATCTCCAAATTATTAACCATTGGCAAGAAATCCCATTAAATAATAGCCCAAATCGTTAACCATGTTAATCCTTTATGTTATCGTTAGCAATATTTATGTTGTTTAACGTACAAATATGTTTTGAATTGTTCAGCAGCAGGAGCAGTTCCGTACTTATACGGTTGCCTTTTCTACGTAGTATGTCTTATGTTCTGTCACTTCTGTCTGATGGTAGAACTAATTGAAACCTTTGCATTGAACGAAATCTGGAAGGCATGTTCTTTGATTTGCAAACATGTGAGTGTTGTAGTTGTAATGCTTAGATAAAGTACCATACAGAACAATATTTGTATACAGTAAATTAATCTTGGCAATATTGTACATAATTTTTGTTTTATTTCTGAGATTTTATAAGTGTTACTGCGCGTCAGTTCTAATTTATTTTATACAAACTGGAAAATTTACGTTGGAAATAAAGCCTTAATTTAAAAGTTAAAATAAATGCATTTATTTAAAACACATTTTGGCTGGAAATTATCTGAAAAATAATAAATAGATGTAAGAAATTAAATTGTTCCTACAGATGCGTGAATTAAAAATTTAAATTGCTAACTAAAGGGTTAATTCTCTAAGACTTATCTGTACATTCAGGATTTTGTGCTTTAATTGTTTACATTTTCATATGTAAAAATGATAATAATACATAAATAAAAAAATAAAAATTTGAATTTATTTTTTCGAAAAATCTCTCTTATAATTTAAGAGTTAAATTAGTTTTTATGTCCGAGAAAATGGTCGATAGTGTCCTCAATGTTGGATTTTTTGAAATATTGTACCCTAGAAAACACCTCGTACCAACAATTTTTCATCATCGGTTTATTAGTTTAGAATATAAGGCGTATTACCCGGTCATTGTCAAATAACTGAACAAAATATGACCCTTCTTTGCTTTCCACAATTTGGTACTTAACAATAAAAACCATTCGTCGTTTATATCTTAAGTTCATTGTATATGTTCATAAAAATGTAATAAAAAAATACATAATTTATAAAGGAAGACGATTGCGTGCGACTGGTTGTAGTGGATTAGAAGTATACTAAGCTATTTCTGTGACTGAAGGAAATAAGGGTTATAAAAATTAAAATTTAAGTTTAGTTGAAGATTATTACACACAATTATTACTTGTAGTGATTGTTAAAACCTAGGTCTGATAATGAATGTGGTAAATTTAGTTAAATATTTTTCAATAACTATGCTTATAATTGCATGTTACTAGTTAATGTTTGTCTCCTACAAAGGAGGGGGGGGGGGGGGGGGCACTAGCGTAACAGACTAAAGTCACATATAAGCGTAATCATCCACAAACTGAATATTATATATATTAAGTTAGATCAACCTCTGTTATATATAATTTAAATGTGAAAAAGGAAAAACCCTGTATGTATAAATACCAAGTTAATTTTACAGAATTTTAGGGAAAACAGTTAATCTTTATGTGGTTTGGGTGTTGTATTTTCCTTCTTTGTTTTTAAAATTACAATTTAAAAAAACATTTTGTTTATCTAATAGGGTTATTTATTTTTCAGTTGTACAATTAATTACATTCTGTGCTATTTTATGGCGTAATGAAATCACATACTTGAAAACTAAAAATGCATTTAGTTCTTAATAAATGAGTTGAATAATACCTTTTTAACAGCAAAATAAAAACTACATGAACATTATTTGAACTTGTCTTGAGGTTTTAGACCAGACTGTACCAGAAGATTATAAAAGTGAGTAACGAGTGGTTGTTACGTGGGTGGTTTCTTTTTGTCGCGAGCAGAAAGCCAGAGGAAAGCTTTTCTCAATGAAGCACCATAAGTCATTGACACAATGAAATCCTAATGCAGACATCAGACTACCTGCTTCTTCTCTTCTTCAATTATTTATTTTGACTTATTCTGAGGGTTAGGAGCTTTTTAAAGTCCATGACTCGCAAACTTTACACTATATATTAAGTTGTCGAAATGTTTGCAATAACATTCATGCGTGAACATATACCATTCTTTAGTTATAATACGTTTAACATAACATCACCTGTTTGTTTGTTGGAAAGCTTTCAGAAGTTCATTTGTGTTTACACTACAACTGACAATTTACAACTTGACACTTGAAAATATCAGAAAGTAAAAAAGATAAAATAAAATTAGTAAAGATTATAAAGTTGAAAGGTAAGTTAAAATAATAATAATCAATAAATAAAATATTTTCGAATCAATTTTGGAAGGTGCGAGATTGTTAACCAAAAATAAATATTCTAGTATCAATATTGGAAGGCCAAAGTTTGGTAAACAAACAATAAACAATTTAGTATGAATATCAGGAGACCAAAGATTGATAAAAAAATTTAGTTGGAATATTGGGTGACCAAAGTTTGGTAACCAAATAATTACAACATTAGTATCAATTTTGGGAGGCCTATGTTTGGTAACCAATAAATTTATATTTTAGTGTTAATATTGTTAGTTCAAATTTTAATAAAAAAAGTAGTTTTGTGTTAATTTTGGGAGGCCCAAGTTTGGTAACAGAAAAATTATTATTTTAGTATTAATATTAAGAGGCCAAAGTTTAGTAACGAAAGAATATAAATATTTTAGTACTAATATTGAGAGGACAAAGATTTGTAAAATCATTTTAGTATTTAGTATTAATATTGGGAGGTTTAAGTTTGGTAAACAAACATTTATATTTTAGTATTAATATTGGGAGGCCAAAGTTTGGTAACAAGAAAATTATATTTTAGTATTAATATTGAGAGGCCAAAGTTTCATAACAAAAATTTTGTATTTTAATATTAATATTGGGAAGCTAAAGTTTGGTAAAACAGTATGTTTTGTCAATTTTGGGAGGCTTAAGTTTGGTAAACAAAAAAGTGTATATTTTAGTATTTATATTGGGAGGACAAAGTTTGGAAACAAGAAAATTGTTGTTTTAACATGAATATTTGGAGGCCAAAGTTTCGTAACAACAGAAACTAATGTTTTAGTATTAGGCTAATATAAAGAAACTAAACTTTGGTAAAAAATAAATTTTTTCTGTAAATTTTGGGAAACTTAAGTTTGGAAAACAAAAACATTTATATTTTAGTATTTATATTGGGAGGCCAAAGTTTTATAACAAACATTTTTTATTTCACTATTAATATTGAAGTTTGGTAAAGTTTGGTAAAAAATATGTTTTGTCAATTTTGGGAGGCTTAAGTTTAATAAACAAAAAAAATTATATTTTAGTATTTATATTGGGAGGTCAAAGTTTGGAAACAAGAAAATTATTGTTTTAAGATGAATATTTGGAGGCCAAAGTTTCGTAACAAAATAAATTAATATTTTAGTATTAGGCTAATATGAAGAAACTAAACGTTGGTAAAAAATACATTTTTTCTGTAAATTTTGGGAGAATTAAGTTTGGAAAACAAACTTTTTTGAGGTAAGTTAGGAATAAAAAAATAATGTTTTAGTATTAATATTGGGAAGCTAAACATTGGTAAACAATATTTTCAGTACATTTTCGCACTAACGTGCTTCGGACGCAGTTTTTCAATTTAAAAAGTTGTGAAACCTCTTAAATTGTCCTTAAAGGCTACGTGCTTTTGTCTTACATCTCATAATTGAAAGAAATCGACAGCAATTCCTTTTAATCAACCGATTAATTAAGTAAACATTGATATTTTTAATGATTCTTTTAAAAGTTTTTACAATAATTTCCAAATTTTAACCTAACACGTAAAAATATAAAGCCTTTTTTATAGACTAATTTAAAGTAATTTCCCAGATAATTAATTTATAAATAGAATCCGAAACACGGAATTACGAATGAATATTTCAACGACTTCGCGGCTTGAGATTGAATCCGGCTGTAGCGCTACTACCAAACCTACAAAAGTCGCCTCTAGCACAGAGCTGGTCTCATGCACGCATAACTGAGTCATCATAATATTCCGTCTCGCTACTTCCTCAATGTATGCGGTCTATCTGTAAAATTCATGGCAACAAAATGTAAAAAAAGTGCATATAGGGAAAAGTCTAGTTGTTGTTTACATTTTTGGCACTTTTATGTTTTTTGGGTCGCTGAATAGGAATCTGGGTTTGCCAATTCAGATTTTACCTGGAAACATGTAAAAATGTTTTTTTGCTAAAAAGTGTACATTTGAGCACTATTTTTTGTTTTTTAGTAGAAACTAAGCGCTTTAACTAAAATACACAAATCTATACAAAATGTAAGTAGACGAAATCTAATATCTACATTTTATGTACGAGAAGTTTATTTTAAAGATCAACTATACAGCCGCTAGAGCGGGCTGAAAACGACAAAAATCTCAAAAATGTGAAAACGTAATTTGCGGCTCTATAATCCAATTTACTTGGAAACTACCTGTTTAACACAAATGGTGACCATGTATGAAATGCAAATACACATACATAAAATGCATTAAATACAATGAAATAATTTAATTATTTCATAACTGTTTTATTTGTGATTACGGGTAGTTGACAGTAAGATAAATTTTGTGTTAGCTCAAATCCATCTTATAAAGGCCAATCTTGAAGTATTATACTTGTACAATATTAAATTTGCTCTGTAACATGATTGTTTTATGAAGGGCTACTTAATGGAAAATGTAATGCTTTCTATTAGCTGTACTAGGGGATCTACTAATATTTTATATCTAGATATTGTTATTTTTACATTTAAGATTTTTCCTTAGAAATGAATTGCATATAACGTTTAAAATTGTAGGCCTACATCCAAATTTTGTTGGACGTAAATTTTTCTGTACAGTACAGTAAGTAATATTCCATTTATACTATACTAAATGGTACTTATAAATTTATCTAAACAGTATGATTACTTATATTAGTTAAACTCACAGTAGGATAAGTGATCACAGTATTTGCTGCTATTTTAGCAATCAAGTGTGTTTACTATGCTTTGAATTTTGTGTATTGCGTTGAATATAAATTGAAAATTGTTTGGAAATTACCATTGTATTTCAATATCAGTAAAAAAGTATTCTTTTTTATTGGCCATTAAAAAAATATTATTTTGATTTTGAATTTTTACCTAAATTTTGAAACTCTGATTTATATTGGAATTTGTAGAATACATTCCACTATATTTTTAACGGTTGAACAGTTTAATTATTTTAACTGTCAGCTAAAACAATTATAAATCAATGGCAACTAAAATTGCAGTTGTAATTTAAACACATTTAAAAATGTTCGATTATAAGCAGTCTAATGCAAATGAAATGGTGTGGCAGAATGTCTTGTATTAGTAAATAAACAAGTATAACCCAAACGAAATGTGTAGAGGGTGTAGAGGGAATTAGAACATTTTTTGACTCTGGGCATTGTTTGGACAGGTCGACAAAATTTTAGTCCCCACTCCTAGGAGGTAAGCTGGGTGCAGTGGAGAACGTAGAAGGCACCTTTTTGGTGGTTTCGCTTGGGCACATCCAAATCGAGCCAATCCCTCAGGTCATTTTCGATGGGTCGTAAAATGTCCCCCTTCCACCCAGTTAAATCGAGCCAGCTCCATAAATAAATTGTGTAAGGGTCTGCCATAAATCGTGTAAGGGAATAAAAAAAAACCAGAGGTACTAACCTATACTGTTTAGTCACAGAATGATGCCAATAACAGTATGATTATAATATTTCGTCGTTATTATCACATTA
>JAGFPH010000029.1:748693-787491 GCA_018207615.1 Philaenus spumarius
ATATTTCGTCGTTATTATCACATTATATAATTAGAATTAAAAAAAACCAGAGGTACTAACCTATACTGTTTAGTCACAGAATGTTGGAAACAGTAAATGTTTTCTAAATACGCCTTACTGAAAATATGGAATAGTCTACAAAACTTCTGCTTCAGTGATTTCAAGGGTTGAATAGCTGGCTCGATTTGGATGTGGTCCGAGGGTCACCCTTAAGCCTCTGGCTCCATTTGGATGTTTTTGAGTAGGCGGAGCAGGTAGACTGGCTCGATTTGCCAGAGCCCTTTCGCTTATATCTCGAAAACTAGGCGTCCTAACGATAAGGCCATGCTATACACAATTAAAGATGCCCAAATATGCCACAAGTTGATTCTATTCATTTTTTCGCCATCTCATACAGGTTCTCAGATATCCACGCTGAAAATCGCTTATTATTGAACAGATTTGCCTCATGTTTTTTGTTTGCCTTATTTGACTAGCTAACTATTCAACCCTTCGTCATATGAAAAAGTTATGAGAAAAGGACTTTGTAGAGCTTTAGATTTTTTTCAAGAATATATAGTATTTTACAATTGTATCTTCAACCGTTCACAAGTTTTAGCAATTTTAACTTTATTTGTAAATTTCGAGATTTTGCTGAACAACTTTCCTTTTTTTGTTGTTGTCCCACTGATCTAACTCTATATATAAGCCAATAAATAGGTATTTATATGTATAAATAATATATAATATATATATATTGAAACCATAGTTTTGTAACAACAAATTATAATTTTTAGTATTGATATTGGGAGGTCAAAGTTTGGTAACAAAAACATTATTAATTTAGTGTTAACATTTTGAAGGAAAAGTTTGGTAACAAGAAAATATAATATTTCAGAATTGTATTGATATTGAGAGGCCGACATTTGGTAACGAAAATTTAATATTTAATTATTAATATTGAGAGGCCAAAGTATATCAAGAAAAAAATATACATTTTAGTATTACTATTGAGAGACAGAAAAGTAAAAAAAAATCATATTTTAGAGGATAAAGTTTGATAACAAAAAAAAAATAATAATTTACTATTGATATATGGAGGCAAAAGTTTGTTAACTGACAAACATTAGATTTATTATTCCAAAGTTTTTGGCCAAAGTTTTGTAACCAAAAATAAATATTTTAGTGTAAATTTCGGTAGGCCTAAGTTTAAAAAAAAATATTTTATTATTAAAATTGTTGGGCCAAAGTTGTTTAACCAAACAAATTTATATTTTAGTATTGATATTGGGAATCCAAAGTTTGGTAACAAAACAAATTGGTATTTGTTATTTAGAGAAAAGCTATTTTCGTACCCTATATTTTTCAAGATAAAGGAGGAAAAATGTGTTTTTCAATCAATATGTGGTTTTCGCAATAGTAATAAAAGTTGATAGTAGTCATAAAAGTTACCATATTTTTCACTGGTCTCGATTCAACAATTTATAATTTATGTCAAGGTTATTGTTTTTTGTTAGTGGTTAGTCTGGCGTATATTATGGCGTGTTTAAGTGTTGATGTTGAAACTATAAGTTTGTAACACCTGAACGAAACTAATTGTGCGCGAATCAAACTCCTCCTTCTCAGGCTTACTAAATATATAATTGTTAACAATTAACAAATTGGTGCAGATCGTCTTAGGTCTTTGGATCTACATAAATTTAGGTTATTGTAAAATATTTTATTTGAATCAAATCGGAGTACAAACCAACTCAATTTTTTAAACATGGCGAACTATTAATTTGATCAAATCTTTCTGAATTTGTCTGGTGTTGACATCGTAAGATATAACATTTATTTAAAATTATTTAATTATTTATTTATCAGCTTACTAAAAAAAATTGCAATTTATTCTCATCCACCTTCTTGCTTATGTTGCCAAGAAAACAGTACAATTTAGTTAGAAACATGAAAGTCTTCATTAATAGATTAAATACTTACATCATTTGAAATGATTGCCCATTGTTTGGAGTGCACTACAAACACAACTTTTCAAAGCTGCTTCTCACTACAAAATATATAAAATTCTTAAATAGTCTAAATTAATCTTCATATTTAAACTTATATTAAATTTTTTTATGTTAAAGGTATTTGCAAATACATACATTTAACAAAACTACCTGAATATTGTGAAAACTTCTAGTTTTAGTGTTACACTTGTAGATGATGTAATTATTTAAAATCATTTATAAATCGTATTTTAAATATTAATGTTATTGATTACATACAACCTCTCCTTAGCAGCCCCAATTGCTATCATTTGCATAAGTGTCTAAATACAACTCGAGTTGCATAAAACCTCCAATAGGCATTTTACATTGGCTTGTAAGCACTTAATAATGCCAACGGAGGTCTTACTTTTAATTTTAGACTTTTGGTCTTCCTTTTGTGTTTTATGTATGCAATAGATGTTTTTATGTAATGTAAATTTCATTTTTTGAATTATATTTTCCTCGTGTTTCTTTATAAGCAACTAACTTTATGTAATGTTTATAATTTTCATATCTTGTTTCTACCAAATCGTAGTTTCGTGAACAAATATCCATGTACAGTATTAAAAAACTGTGTCTTAAATAGTCCACCACTGTTCCGCCAAATTGCAAAGATCTGTTTTGAACTGTCCTGGTATTGCATTTTTTAAATCATTGATTTACTTAAAAACGTCTCTCTTAAATAAGCTGCGTATTAACAAATATTTTTTCCTATAACTGTTTAATATAGTGTTGTTTTCACACTCACAGCAGTGAGCAAACTAAACTAAATGTATTCAGCGTTATACCTCTTTGTTTTACTTTATCGCATGGTTAAACAGCTGGAGTGCGTTAAAGTAACACTGTACGCAAAGTAAACAGCTGATGTAGTCTTTGTTTTGAAAATGTTGATTGTTATGGAACTAACCTCTGTAAAACAGATTTTTTTTTAAACTAAAACTTTAATTTAAAATGTAGCTGTAGGAAAAACGTTGTGTGAATCACAGGTACAAAGTTTAATTTGTCACAGTCGATGTTTATCTCCTGCGACAAACTTAACTTTGCACCCTAGTTACAATATCAACAAATATATAATGGGATAACATGCTGTCGAAAAATACAGTTAAGTCTCATAAACAAAAATATAGTTACATAGTCTTTACTAAAATTGTGGCTAGATATTTATTTCAGTTTCAATGTAAATTATGTACTTTTGTAGATTTAATGGAAGATTTTTAACTGGTATATTATGACCATTACCTGGATTGAAAAAGCTGAAATAACAGAAATCATGAGAAAATTCCATACAGTATATTGAAAATATCTCAAGAAATAAAATTACAGAAATTCATTTTGTCAGTATTATCAATCACTTCTTTTTCTCAGAAAACCTTCAAAACGACTTATTGTAATAACAGCCGTGAACGTATCTTGCCTTTCATTTCTACACCAAAGCCACTATTTCCTAAATGTTTACAGAATGACGGTACAAAATTTACTCATTCCTAAAATTCCACTAAATTATTTACCAGAATAAGTAAACAAGATAAATGGGCTCCATGTGTTAACATTCGAGTAGGGATCACACAAAGCATGAAATCGTTCACAATACGCTGAATGGACCAAAAGCTTACATCTGGAGACCACCGCTTCAACTCTCACAACAACAGATTATGTCGTTTTATTTGGAACCTTCATGTCAAAGCGTAATTTATGGCATGCATGAGAAGAATGCGCGTCTGAGGTGCGTGAAGTTTTAGTTTGCAACTACACAAGCACGCTTTGATACGATATTTCTTTTCTTAATATTTTAATGAACCTTATTATTCTGATTCATCAATCATAGAGATGAAAGGAGTAAACTTCCTTATCCACAGAAAACTTTATTTGTCAACTGGGATTTTCGATTAGTGGTTCCTATAACGTACATTCTTGCTGTATGCTAAGGCCTAGAAAATACAACATCATAACACAAATCATAATCACATTTTGTAAACAAAATTATGGAACTCATTTTATTGCATATACAACTGAAGGTATTTGGAGATCCCACCAGATTAAAGAGTCTCCGGCACTATCAGTTATTACATACCGTGACAGGGAACTGATGGTTTTATCGGAAGTCTTTAGTTATCAGATGCAAGCAAGGAGGTAGTACATCTTGACATAAAGTGAACGCTTCTTTCGCTCTCTAAAATAACATTCTCCCTAGAATGACTAATGAACTGCAACAATTTTATTGTATACGATTCTTTTAATTCAACATCTTAAATATTATTAAAACAACATTTTAAATAAGCGTTGGTCTGAAGAAATTATGCGTTTAAATTTTATTCAGGCAAATTTGAATTTAGCTATTTTATTTTAATTTCAAAAAGATTTATTCCATTTTTGAAACTGTAATAATAGGGGTTACATTTATCTCAATTTCAAATTTCATGTTCTATTAGGTATATATTTAAGATAATATCTAAAATTACTTTTATTAATTTCATATGATATGAAATATTATTATTTTTAATAATTAAGACTAATGAAAGTTTACGATTTAAATTACCTAATAAAATAGGCAAAGTGAAACGAAACGAAAAGTAAAATAAAATTTTAATTCACTCTCGCTTTATCTCTTTTAAAAGTATAATATAAAATTAAAAATCAGTTTTAATAAAGTTAACGCCGAGAAATGAAGATTAAAACGCTTTCCCCTCGGATTGCAATGTGCAATAAAGCGAACTCCATTGTAAACATACTCCCTTATAAACTCAAGCACATTAACATTTTATTGCCATACACAATGTTGTTAAACAATAAACCGCTCCGAGAACTCTCCATAAATGACTAACTCACCTTGTACGGTACAGTCGGCGTCATAGAAACAAACAAGTCATAACTTTGACGTCATAAACTTGATTTATTTTCATTATAACAAAAGTAATAAAACTGGAGAGCAATACTCATCAAAACCTAACGTAATCTAGAGTACAGTTGTATGTAGATGCACTACCTGTTTCCAGTGGAAACGTCGTTAGATTTTCTCCGAAACCCATAATCTCTCACAACGAAATTTGACATAAACGCTGTATGATTGAAACTTAATTGGATTTTACTTTACATTTCACGGAGGGGACCAAAATTAATGTCTATCAAAATAATATACAGGGTGTTTCAGAACTATGCGGCAATATCTCGGAAGCTCATTCTATAGCTAAAAATAAGAAACAAGTTCGTATAAACATAGGCCCGAGAAAGCTTCGTTTTCCAGATATCTGTTTTGTTTTGTTTTTTACTTGGTATGAAGTTTAAACTTACAATAATATAACTCAAATAAAATAAGCGATTATATCGAATCATGCTTTTCAAAATGGCAGTTGTTTGAAAACGTCGAAAGGATAATATTTAAGATACGTGTAATAATTGGTTTGTTCAACCCGGCATTCTATACCAACACAATAAACACAGCAATATTGTATGTAAATATTTATCTTTAACTTGGCTATTATCCTTCATCCGATTGTTTTGGCAGTTATACCATCCGATAGGGAATCACAAGGGCTACAAAAAAGGTGTCTTGATTTTTTTTAAGTACTGTTTTTGAGTAATTTTCATACAGCCGCCATCTTGAAATGCATGATTGGATTTAATCTGATATTTTCCTTGAGATATATCATTGTTAGGTTAAACTTCATGTCAAGTTTAAACGCAAACATTTCTCTACAAATGAATTATTTTGTAAAAAAAAAACAAAACGGTGGATGTTTGGAAAACTAAGAGTTTTTGGGCCTATGTTTGTATAAACCTTTTTTCTTATTTTTAGCTATAGGATTAACTACCAAAAGGTTGCCGCATAGTTTTGAATTACCCTGTATAACAAACAATACCTTAACGGCTTAAAATAGAATGACCATTATTTTCCAGAACTTTATTACACGATATTTTCAAGATATTCCTGAAGGGTTTTTTCTTAGTTTCCAAAAGTAATGCAGCTAAAATTTTAAAAAGTTACGTAATTTTTGTTCGTTTTAACGCTGTAACGAAATACTGTGTTCGGAAGCCTACATCTTCTTTCTCAGGTATTATTAGGCATATGCTCTATATTGTTTATACAAATTATAAAATGTTATTAATTAATAAATTGTAATATTTTTTTTTTAAATCATAAATTTTATTAATACGTAATTATAGAAATATTTGAAATTTCTTTTAAGCTATAATTTGTTTTAGTTATTTATGTCATTGAAGTGGAACATTTTAGGCAAAGAAAGTTCAAGATAAAACGATCGAGGCAAGAAGAAATCAAACGTTTACATCTAGAACAATATGCACAATGTGTGTAATATTTATTTTTAGTTACTTTTTACTAAACAAAATTTAACATTTTTCACCACCAATAACTCTCCAGTCAAACTAGCACTTCTCCGATAGATTTTTATTTTCGTAGAACACTTATAACGTCCATTGGAAAAAAAAAAAAAAAAAAAAACAGATGCACCCAACATAACCTAAAATTTAAACCAAGGCCAATAGTTGTACACATTTTTAATAAAATAGCAGTTTTTTTAAACAGTAACAAAAGTTTAAAGTTAAAGGTTAAAGTTTAAACTATAGCTTTTTTCAGTTCTATTTTTGTAATTTTGTTGAGAAAGCTTAAATTAGACTGAAGTTAACTTGATTTCTACTTCTGTTGTTAGCAGGAAGGTAAGAGTTTTGATTTAATTCATCATATATATAGCATGTAGTAACTTTGGTGACTATGTGTCATATTCATAATTTCATTACAACAAGAAGTCTATAAATAAGCTCGGATTTTAAAATATATTTATATAACATTTTCTTCAGTGCGTGATATACAATTTTTAAAAGCTTTGCTAATTTGAATAGCTTAATAGAATTCTATTAGTCCATATATATATACGTATACATGTATAGAATGTTCATAAAGTTCCTTTAACCCCCTTTATTATTTTTGTTATTGCAAATAAGTTAACACAACTTTGTACATATCTTGTGTCGCATCTGAACCTTTATGATTTTGAGGGGCTTACTGGGGTAAGGGGTTAACAATTTCAAATATAATGGGGAGGTAATGTAATACACCATTGAAATGTTTATCAAAAGAGAAACACAAGCTTAATATCTTATTTCGCGTCAAAGTAATGGAGAATTAAAGTTCTGGAAAATAACACACAACCTACTTATTCCTAATATTAATAAATTATTAACCTGCTTTGATGTTATGATAACAATATAATTTTCCATAAATTTGAATCGAAGCAAGACAATAGGCTCTAGTTTGCGCCACTCTGATTCTCTTTTAATAAACTTTTCAACGGTGACCTCCACTTTATATTAAAAATTGTATACCTCCTACCCCTTCAAGCAGCCAAAATCAAAAAGGTTCAGATATGTAAAAAATGTGTCCTGTTATGCGACACAAGATATATACAAAGGGGGTTAAAGGGACTTTATGAACATTCTGTATATTATGTATATGCAAAGTAACTTATAGCTGTAGGCTATAACGAGTGTTTATATCTTCAACTGTAAATTTCCTTCTTAAAGTTTATAAATTCATATTTAATACAATTTTCAGCTATTTTAAGTATATTAGTTACACAATTAATATATTAAAAGGGGGTTTAAATTTAAAATAAAAATAATATAATAATAGTCCTATGAATACAATAATTGTAAATGTTTCAATCTATTAATAATTTGATAAATGTTAAGGGAAGAATGTAGTCGCAAGCTTTTAGCATGTGTTTAAATGGGGAAACGGGCAATATTCATGTACCTGTATCTCAATACTTATTTGTGATATATGTATCAAACTTTTACACGTTCATCTTGTACATATAATGAATGTATGGACCTAAAATGAACTTCCTAGGTCTGAAAGAATTTTTTTTGGAATTTAAAAAAAAAAATAAAAATAAAAAATGTTGAATATTTTTCAAATTAAATTTTTATTTCAGTTATTAAATTAGATATCACTTTTATTTTAGGACTGTATGTTTGTATTACTGTTATGAACATGTGGTAAAAATTTCAGAAGCCTGTCTCAAGTAGAACTGTAGCTACAGGAACATAAAGACAAACATAGTAAGTTTTCGGAAAATTGTGATTTTATAAACAAAATAATTATTACAATCATAGTATCACTTACTTCCAATTTTAAAAATCTCCTGCTTCATACTGGCTAAACTTCGTGGTAAGGGGCGAGATAGGCAATATGGTTGCTTTGTAAAGTAGCTAAGAGCATTGGATTCTGTACAAGCCTTCGTAGCCGAGAGGTAACGTGGGGTCTTTCTGATCAAAAGATCCCGGGTTCAAATCTCGTGAGACCAGGTAGCTTTTCATATCTGTGGTTTTAGGGTAGGAGGGCGGAAGTAAAGCAAACGGTGGTTGGCTCGCTTCCAAGCTGACGGGATATGACTAGTTACCTGGTCTAAAGGCTTGAGATGTTTTGCATAATTTTACTGTAGTATTTCTGTATATATATATATATTATTTAAAAAAAAACCAACCTACGACATCAAGTTTTTTGGAGAAAAAAAAAACTAAAATATCAATTTTATATTTTTATATTCAACATATTATTTGACAATAGTAGCATATATATATATATAGATAAGAATGAAGCCTAGCTTTGCAACAGGGGATGCAGGTTGACTAAAATGTATGGACATACGTTCGAATTTTATTTTTTTTACAGGTGATTGACAATTAAAAGCTATAAGTGTAATATATCACTGTATTCAGAAAGAAATGTACAATATATTGAGACCAAAAATTTTTTTTTAAATTTTTTAGCCATTTGACGACATTCTTCCCTTAAGTAATTTCTAGACACTCATAATTTATTGTAGATTTTTTTGTTGAACATGTAAGTCCACCCAGATAAGACAAATTAGTTTTATTTTATATTTCTTTGACGATTTGATATAGATAATTTTACAGGCTTCAATTGAATCAAATATTTAAACATTGTAAATAAATATACAAACATACATTTTAACATTCCTTCAGCAAACCTGTGATTTTTGTGCAGATGGTAATTAACTAGTTTTACAGTTATGCATTCTAATTTTAGAAAACTATACTTTCTGAAACCTCGCTATTTAGTTCTTCTGTGGTGGTCGTTGCATAGAAGCTTGCGCAAGTTTATGAGTTGTTTGGTTGTAAAGTGAGTCATCAAACTGCATTGCCATTAAAACTCCAGAAATAATCTAACTTCTCTCTGGCAACCTAAAAAATGTGTTGGTTTGCTTTACAAAATGCAATGCATAAAATATTTAGTCACATGTATTATGTCTTGGCTTACTTTATTAACTTCGTATAAAAAAACTAACATATTTTTACATTATGCAACCGATTGTTTTTGAAGAAAGTAAATGACCAGGAAGTTGGCTTAAATTATTTTTATTGTATTTTTCCACTTAATTGTAAAGCGTGTTGAATGTTAGGTTTATACATAATATGAATTCCTACGTATTTTCAATCATTCGTTTTTGAGGAGGTAACTGTAATTCAATAAAACATAGTCCTGGTATAAATGTTGTTTTTTACCAAATGTTTCAGTAACACATAAAACATGATTTTTCTGATATAAATTAAAAATATAAAGTTTAATTTTTGCAATGTGTCCGATTCCGATAAGAAAATTTCGTTCACAAAATAGCATGACCTAACCTAGAAAACACTCGCACCATAGCCTTCACTAAATTCACATCATAAACCGATTCTTCACTCAACGGTATTTTTCATTCATATCGCTTTCCCGAAAAGTCATGAATAATATCGTAGGAATCGTACGGACGAGGGTAGAAGGTAGTAAATAACCGGGAATCGAAGGGGTCGGTACAATATGTTGGTCGGACTTGGACTGACCGTTAGGGCCCTGAGATTAGCCGGCGTTTGATGTCGATAAATGGACCACCTGTAGCGCACTGCCCATACATCTAATCACTTTAGTTCAATGTCAAACAAAATTTATCACAACCAGGGTAAAAAATATATTCATTAAATCAATAATGTCATATCTGTAAATAGGCAGTGAAAAATCACCAAGCGTGTCATTTATTTTAAAGCTGATATTGCCCCTTATCTCGTAGATACGATAGAAAAGTTGTAAAATTTAGTGCATCAGATATCGTATAGGTATATACAGTTATCTTAAGAGGTAAATAATATATTTATTCCAAATGTTATTCATTACAATGTTTTATATGCCATACTATTTTTTTGGACTATGTTAATGATATTTCCATATATGTCATGATATGAATCTACTCATAATTTACGAAAGCAATCAGTTTTCATAAACCAGTTTTACACTACACAAACATATCACTTTAGAATAATTATTTTCAATACCAAAAAATAGGTAGGTGAACAATATTTTCTTCATTAACTTGATTTATTTGAACACCAAGTATTTGATTTATAATTGAAATATGTATAAAACTCCCCTAAGTATTTTTCTTAAAATTTTATATACAGTTCAAGGGTATGTTAAGTAGAACGATTCCATTTAATAATAAATTGTTTCATTTATGTATTACAATCTTAATCCAAAGATTAAAAGTAATACTTATAATAAAAATAACGTGAATGAGACCTAGTTAACCAAGTCCTGCTGCTTATGACGCTTAAGGCTAAACATCCCAGGATTAGTTCCAAATTCTGCCACCACGGCGCAGCACCAAAATGGAGCCATTTTGTACTGGTGTTTATTGGTGGAATTTTCGTCCGATGGTCATTTGCAAAACTGATTTGTGAACGGAATAAGATTATAATTCACGCCAATGAAGCTAAATTTTAATTAAGTTGCTGGTTTAAAAAATAATAATAAAATAATTGTGTTACAAAACGAAAAATGCAAATCGCAGGTAGTCATTTTGAAAACAATAATTTTTAATTAATTTTACACTTTTAATTTTTAAAATCGCCTAGCTGGTTTAGTCGGTATCGTTGTTTATACATTTACAGTAATGAGAACAAACGCGAGAGTGACACGAAGCAGGTGCAATGCCGCTGTGACTCACTCGCGCCACCTATTCCCCCACCACGCGTCTCAGATGTTGCTTGTATACAGTTGGATGACGGTTTCCGGAGTTTCCATCCATGTGCTCTCCCTCGATTCTTATTTGTTGTACTATTGCGTCGTCTTGTAATTATTGTTATTGAGAACGTTATTTCGTTTAACATTTGTTTTCTAAATGGATCGCCGAGGAACAACAAAATCTAAAAAGCAACTTCGGCTTTCAACGAAGGCTAACTATATCTTAGTTAGCCTAAAATATAGAAAAAAGGAGTGTAACGGGTGTTACTGAAAATGGATAGTGAAGTTGAACTTCATGTAAATGTTCTTAAAACTCTGTGAATTTTAAAACTGTAAAATTTTGAAAAAAATATGAGTTATTCCACAGTAAATGTATGTAATGGAACTGTAATTCAAATTGATATCGGCATTCAATTTTTTTTAAACATAGGCCTAAAATTAAATCTTGCCTAAAATTAAATCTTGTGTAACTGGTGCTACATTAAAATGTAACGGGTGTTACGCTGTTGCTAAAATTAAGATTTTTAACATATATTATATAATAATAAGGTGTCAAATAACAACAAGAAGAATAATTGAGGTTTCTTTGATCACTATAAGAAATAAAAACTCATATTTCATAAAAAAAACTTATATTTAACAAATATATATACTTAATACATTACATGGATATAGTTCAGTACTTTTTATACCATGCCTTAGGGCCTATTATGAATTAGACTTACTAAAGATCAGTCTTATATATGCCCCTATCAAGAATTAATAGAATAGGCCTAAAGCTTTAAATAAAAACAAAATAATCGCTAAATCAAATTCTAGAATTAACAATTTGGAACTTCATAAGCTCATTCATTTTTCAAAAATATCAACTGCTAGTGGAAACTCGTAAAGAATTGTAAAATGTCCTTTGGGCTACTGTAGGTTGTAGTAATTTGCCAAAAATATTCTTAAATTTGTCATCTCTCAGAATATGATATTTAATATCCCAGCGAAATCTGATATATTGATGATAATTGCGCCCTATATATACTTATATTGATTCTTATTTTTCTCCCTACATTTTTTTACTCTGCTTTGGATCTTTTCAAGTTGTTCTTCTTTTAGTGTATTGTTCTCTTCTCTTCTTTTTTTATCTCACTCTCTGGCTTTTAGCAAATGCTGCTGACACTTTACAACGTCACTCATCATTTTATCGAGAGAAAAAAATTTATGAGGTGTAATAGTAATAGAATTAAAACTTTAAAGATAAATAAAATCATTTGATACGCCTAACATTCATTGCCCAGTAAATATGTTAAATATTGATTCTGGAATTACAAATAGGAAATTCGCAGTATGAAATTTAAAGGTGTTATCGTGTTCAATTTTATTTAAAATAACATATCATTCTTAACTTTTTAAGTGTTGCTACCAAAATTAATAAACTCTCAATAGGGCTATGTATTTAAATTCTACTTAAAATTAATATAAATATACTAAACACTGAATGGTTACGAGTTGTGTTGAATTGTAACAACCGATACATTAAATTATGTAACACCCGTTACGCGAATTACTCATTAAATTATAAAATTAAAATAATAATACTAAAACATTAGGGAAACAAAACCTCTTACTTTTACAGTAAAAGTATTTTCCTAAGGTGTTTGTTCATTTTGTAATACTAACTTTTGTAAACAAAATGTAACGGGTGTCACATCACGTATTACTTAAGTTTAAAGGCAAATTACAAATGAAAAGACAATATATTATCTTAAATTATGGCATTAATAGTTAGAGAAGTCTTTCAGCTATCTTCTGTAGCAACTTCAATCACTAGATCAGTTGTTTCATATTTATTGCAGTGCTGCTAAGTTCACAGAAAAAAACATTTCCGGAGGATAGCTGTTGATACTCACAGAACAAAGAACAAATATCAAAATTTGCTAAAAATGTTAAACATATTATTAAAGTAGAACTTTTCACATTGACATGCAACATATTGAATTATATTATATTTTATTTTTTACACTTCAGGCTTACTTTAAATAAATGGTATTAGGCCTACTTTCATAAATCCTTTAATTTGAACTACTGTATATTTTTCTATATTTATTCTAGATGTCTCTTTTCGACTTACAGAAAATACTTTTTAACAGATAACAAACACCTGTCGTAATCAGTAGTCTAGTCTAGTAAGTGTGTCCGGCCAGAGTATGAATGCGAGTAGTGAGTGAGTTGACGAACGCTACAGTTGCAGAGCCTGGCAGAGCGGCTGGCTGGGCTGTGCTGGGGGGAGGGGGATGGTGCGCTACGCTGCGGGAGGAGGGGATCGGAGCGTTAGAGAAATAATGATAATATATTTAAAAAACGATTCCGATACGACCATTTGACCGAGTTAATATCTGAAAACGGCAAAATTCTTTTAAAATTTGTATTTACAAAATGACTACCTGCAATTTAAACAAAATATTACAGCAAAAAAAAAAATCTGTATAAAATTTTTTTATAAATAAATTTAAAAAAAAACATCACAATAGCGTGAATGTTTTATTCATATCATTTACAAAATAACTTACAAAACAAAAATCGGTTAATAATTACGGAAATTATTCGTAGTACAAATTTGCCGCAGAGGTGCTGCCATCTATCGGGCCAAAAACACAACTTTTTCAGGGATGTTTAGCCTTAAGTCGTCCACATTCACATGTCGATGAAGTCTCTTTTCATGCCGAGAAGCGCAGTCTTGAATTACCTCATTCATACTTGTCTTTTCAGGTTTAGTTCGCATGAAGGTTTATTATTCCATGAAACATTATTCCTTTGGTACCATCTTGCATTTGTAAATAATACAATTTTCTATTCGCCGAATAATTCATTGATTTAAGGGTTTCATACATCCCCATATTTCAGCACCATATATATCCAAATAGGTATAATTATTGAAATATACAAAAATCTCTTAAGATTCAAGGCCAATTGGGATTTTCGTCCAATCAACTAATACAGATCACGCAGTTTCTGTTTGATTTGATCTGCATTCTACATACAAGATGCTTCCAAGTAAGACGTTCATTAATATACATTCCAAGCTATTTAGCAAAATTTTCTCTGTAGAATTTGTTTTTTATTAAGATAAACTCCATAGCCTAGATCTATGTACCGCATAGAACTGTATTAATACCCCTGGAATGATAGCGCAGTGGAGTTTTGGAAGCGAAAACGGCCCTTCCCCCTCCAAAATATTTTAATGCGCTCCTCCATCGCACAGGGGTCATCTGATTGTAATTAAACTTACAAATTTCTTATCTAGAAGAATTGAGGATTGCAACGGAGTAAACAACTTACGATCAGTCAGTTAACAGATTTATAAAAATACAAAATATAATCAGCCAAAAAAATCGGAACATGAAAAAGTTACTAAGCGTAGAATTTTTTTATTTTTGGGGCAGAAACAAACTTCAAGGGAGAAAAATGTTGGAAATGAGTTGATTAAAAACTTTTATTTAAAACTTTTTTTATACGGTCTTTGGTTTTCTCACATTTAAAGGTTAAACGCGCGCTTTCGATATCGCCACAGCCGCGCCGTCGTCGAGTAAAGTTTGCGATATTCCTCATTTTGTAAACAGTGTATAAATTACTTTGGTGGCAACATTTTTTGTTCACATCCTATCACCTCCCCTGGTGATGATCGACATGAGTTACATCTAGTAAAAAATATTTGCTTTTTTTTTCAAATACGTTGCCATGATTTAGCCCGGACTCAATTCATGGATACAAATAAAGCATCAATGGGCCTAAGGCAGAAATTAAATAAGTACATTTTATTTAATAACAAGTAAGATGCCTGTAAACAACTGTTTAATCTTATTTCATAATAAAATATCATTTAAAATTGGGATTTTTAAATTTAAAATTAACCTCTTCCCTGCGTCATTTTACATGCTATATGTTGGTTCCATTTGTGATTCAGTTTATTAATTAAAAACAGTGGCAATGAAACAATATCTATTTCCAAAATAAAAGCAAGAGTAGCTACCGTAGACCACTTCCTGCCTGTAAAATAATAATAAGTCATATTTCAGCTTGTTGATACAATCAAATTCGTGTTATATAACAAAGCGTCGCGTCAGTTCACTGAAGTTGTGAAGTGCGTCGCGAATTGGACGAGCGCGGAAACGTTGTTACCATCTCTACAGAAAAATTTTATAAAAAAATGTTTGGGATAAAAATTGTAGCTCAACTAATTATCTACAACTTTTTAGCAGGAAGTTTCTTTTTGACCCGAAAACAAAAAATGTTTACGCTTAGTGACTTTTTCGTGTCACACTTTTAAAACACTAAATATTTTTCATTACTACAAATCAAATAAATTACCAAACTACAAGAAGTTTATGCTGTTAGATTCCGTAGTTCATACAGATAAATAATACATAAATTTTATTCTAATTACATGAATCTGGTGGGGCACAAAATCGTGTGAACGATAGGGCGCACAATGCTGAAATTAAATTAAGTGTTTATATTCAGCCGATACACCGATTCCCGATTGGATTCTGGATTCAGTCAGTGATTCTCCCTCAAATGAAGGTTTTGAGAGGTAGTCTACATCAACACTGTTCCATTTTTAAGCAAATGAACCATACATACAGTTGACAAGTAGTCAGAACCTAATTAATTGTAAGGAATTTCCCATTCCACTTTCATCTCGTATAGAAAATTATTTTCAGCTCTTGAAGCAAGATATTTGTAATTAATTTTTGGCCACTGTTAAAAGCAAAGGAATTTTGTCTTCAGAAACGGACGCTTCTGGTGTGGCTATTGCAGCTTCTCCGAGTCAAAACGGTCTGACTTACTCATACCATTCTTTTCACGAACATTATCTGACTGTACTTCAGTTGAACAGTTGAATCAGTGCAGAAATGGAGAAATTTTTTGCTAGGGAACCACTTTCAGTTAATAACAGATCAAAAGGCATTGCCATTTATTTTCGACCTTAAACATCCTAGCAGAATAAAAAATGACAAAATTATGCGATGGCGTTTGGAGCTGTGTTCCAACGCTTTTGATATTCTTTATCGCCCAAGAAAAGATAGTGTAACAGCAGATACGCTTTCACGGGTCTGCAGCATTAATTTTTTATATAAGAAACTCTATGAGTCGTAACAGTCACTCAGTCACCCTGGGATAACTCGATGAATCATTGGATGAAAAGCAAAAAATTACCATATTCTCTAGAAGAAATAAAGAAGATGACCTCTTTGTGTCCAATTTGTGCAGAGGTTAAACCATGTACCCTTAAGACTAAAAGTACATTAACTAAAGAAACCTCCCCTTTCGAACGACTTAGCATTGACTTCAAAGGACCATTACCATCATCTTGTCGAAACCGGTATATTTTGAACATAGTTGATGAGTATTCACGTTTTCCTTTTTCATATCCTTGTAAAGATATGACGTCAAATACGATAATAAGATGTCTAGATAATCTATTCTCTATAATCGGTACACCTTAATATATACATCCTGACAGGGTAAGATCTTTTTTATCTGCAGAATTGAGAGCTATCTTCATCAAAAGTGAGCTGCAACCAGTTTGACTAGGCCATATAATCCTGCTGGAAATGAACAAATAGAGCGTTTAAATATAATAATATAGAAAACCATCATACTGTCATTAAAGTAGAAGGGTCTCAATCAGCATCAATGGGAAGTAGCTCTACCAGAAGCTCTACATTCAATACGTTCTCTATTATGTATTGCAATAAACTGTACTCCACATGAACGGATTTTCATACATCCACGTCGTTCTTCAAACGGAACTACATTGCCAGCATGATTACTACAACCGGGTCCAGTTTTGGCGAAACGTAATGAAAGGATGAGTAAATATGAACCACTAGTTGATGAAGCTGAACTTATAGAAGCTAACCCTCATTATGCCCTTAAACGATATGCTAATGGGAGAGAAGCTACAGTATCGCTAAAGCAACTGGCTCCAAGGGGTGATATAAATTTGATTTCTGAACTGGATAGTATTGATTCTTATCAACAAATGCCAGTTTCTGATAGTAACTATCACATTTCAACTGACCAATCAAATTCCCAAAATATTGAAGCAACAAGTGACACTCCTCAGGAAGATAAAGAACTAAGATCTTCAAGAACAAGAAAAGTCCCTGAATATCTTAAAGACTATGTATTTTAAAATTCAGTGGGGAAAAATGTGGTGAACTATATGCCATATGACCGATTTAGTTTATATAGAATCAACTGTTTTAATATTGTTGTATGTTATATAGTTCAACACAATTCTTAAGTTTCTTTGAATTAAATTAAGTAATTATACTCAGCCGATACACCGATTCCCGATTAGGTTCTGGGTTCAGTCAGTGATTCTCCTCTGGGTTCAGTCAGTGATTCTCCCTCAACTGAATTTTTTGAGAGGTAGTCTACGTTAACACTGTTTCATGTTAACACTGGAAGATCGTTAAATTAATGTTAGAAAATAAAATATTTTATGACTTGTCTCATCCACAAGCGTATACCTAATCATATTCAATACATCCATTTGAAATAAGATTTGATTCGTATTAAATATTAAATACAAGTGAATGCATTAAGTGTTTGATGAAACCTTGTTAAAGAACGGGAATTTCGTATACTTAAATCATTTTGTGTGTGCATATTTCGTTCTTCAGAACTCCAGAAAATATTAATTTTATATTAGAGTTCAAAATTAAAAACGAAATAACTAATTTCAAATATTATAGATATTTTTATATTTAAACCAGGAAAATAACACATTATTTGATAACACATTATCGAAATTACACTTTTTCGGTGATTAATAGTAAGCCTTAAAATAATTTTAAAGTTACAATAATTGATCCTTAACTGCCATATTGGCTAAATCCGGATTAACGAAACAACATGTTGGATAGATTGTTAACTAAACCAAAACTTTAACTAGATCCCCAGCCAGTCACTTCAAGTAGTTGTATAATTGAAGACTTCCTTTCGCTCAGGTTCGGGTCATTCTCGTTACGTTACCGCCTCGTGGTATTTCAATTATTAAGAAACTCCGTTGCACACAGACTCGAAGAAACTACGAACATTTTAAAGCTTTATTCGTATTTTGTTAATTTGTCGTTTATTTGGAAATGTAGCCTTAACAATAATTCTTAAATTACTTTGTTGTTTTGTAAACAATCGTAAAATATTTAGGCACACAATAAAGGTGTATTATATGCCAAAGGGTCGTAAATATTTTGACGAAATAAAACACAAAAGGTATCTGTATAAAGAAAATGTCTGTAATATAGTTTAGAAAAAGCCTTAACCGGTTGATAAACCAAAAGTAATAAATATCGTAAAATATATTCAAGTTAGAGAACGAATGTTGTCTAGGGAAGTGTCGAGGCTAAATGTTATTCAAAACCACGAATACAAAGTCGAAGTATAATTCACTAGTACTCCGTTTTATTCGATCTCCAAACTCCCAATGGAAACTCCTACAAAACGATTTTCACGTTTTACTGCTTTCCTGTCTTATATCAACATCTTTATTTATCGTTCCTATATTTATGTGCGCAATGTATCTGTATTTATTTATAAAGTGTTGGCCGAATGGGAGTATTCGGTTGATTTATATTCGGCCAATTCCGTGTAAAATGTTCGCGATGTAAATCAACAGAGAGCACGAATCGCGGTTGTAAATCCGAACGAGCGCATTTGTTTTGCCTATAAAATGCGCGGTAATTGTTCTTCAGCGGTTTAAAAGATTACCTTGTGTCTTACCAATAATATATCGTAGCGTTTAAGATACGATATAAATGAGTGTACAGGATATAAATTCAGTAAGGGTTACAAGATGTGGGGAAGGAAAGTACGTTGCTCGTTATTTTATTTGGGAACTAAATCCAGCTAAAATTTATTATGGAACATTTGTATTTCGTACACAAGTTTGCTATTTATTTTAAAAGTAAATTGTTTTTTTATAAACTAATGCTTTTACTGGTAAGACTCGCTACTTTCAAATTTATAAAGTCCTTAAATATTTGCTGAACTTTTAATTTGCCTTGTGTATGTTGCAGATTGTAGAAGATCTCCACGTAGTTTTAATTAAGTTTGTTTTAAATCAAAGAACTTAAAGGGTAGATTTTCATTAAACAATAAACTTACTTTTATTCAATTAAATCTCAATACCTAACCTGAAATTTAAGAATAAACGTAATTTTAATAATCAAGCTACTCTAATAACCAGTTTTGAAACTTATTTATACATTTAAAATATTTATCATTAACTTTAAGTGCTAATAAAATGATTAACTCTGTGTTACATTAAATATTTTGTGGATGTTCGAAACAGTTAGCCTATAATAAGAGCTGTTTAGTAATTATTTGTAAAGGTAAAACACAATTAAAAACGTCAACAAAAATACAAAATAAGTGTCGACCTTTTAGTTACCCATGAATTCTTTTTGGATATATTAAATGCAGGCTACACATAATTTATTTTAAATTGGTAATAAATGATGAAACCTATAAACTAATATATGTACAAAATGTATATCAATATTTCACCATCTTGATCAAAGTATACTATAACCCTTAAACATGTTAGTGAAAGACTGTCTTAGATACTTTTCATAGCTTTTGGTCGTGGATAGGTATTTGAAGGAAATAAAGCTGTCGATGTTTGGCTCATTTATAAGCTGATGTCGTAAAAATAATTACCTGGTTTCGGCTTCAGATGTTTTGCAAATTTTGCGACAGTATTTTGATAAATAAATTAGAGTGTGAATAGCATACGTTAAACAACTATTAAACGTCAAAACAGAATAATAGAAATCTGTTGACATACGACATAACACGTATCCTGCCGTAGGAGGACGTTTGGGACATTTTATAATATTTTAATGAGGACATAACTTGTGTTACTTTAGTTACAAAAAAGTATAAAACTCCACACATAATAATCAATCTTAAACTTTAAATATTGGTATTTTCATCTTGCAGTGAAAAGATCACATAGAAGGAAAATTTTATCCGAAGAAGCATATTGGCCTACTGGTATATTGCAATATATTAGAATCTTCTTATTTTGAAAATTCTATAAATAAAAATGTATCTTTTGTACACACGATATATGAAGAATTAAACCTTATAAACTGCGTACGACCTTTGTCACTGAACATCGGCCAGCAACGCACTTAACACAAGAACTGTTCGAGTTGGTGGGTGAAAACGTTCTCAGCAATGAACGCACAAATAACAATTCCGTTTCGAGCATTGTAACGTAACATTGCAGATTCAAACGATCAAATTGTTGACAGTTGAACTCTGTTGAGCCAGTTGAGCCAGTTGTGAAACCTACGCAAACGAGCACAAATGCGAGAATCAGAGATATCTAAAATTCTTTATTTAATTATAGGATAATAATAAAGAGATTACAACTTCTCTGTAAATCAAATATCGTCATATAAAATTCTACATATACTTATTACAATGAATCATGATATTAAAATAATTGTCTCAATTATTACAATTATTATAATTTTTGTATCATTATATTATATCAACAATTAAACATTAAATCTAAAATATACAAGCAAATTGTATACCAGTTTATTTCGATATTTAGGTCTAGATCAGTGTTGTCTTGTGGAGCCGTCACAGGCGAAACTATGATAAGGCTCAAATATTTTTATTGATTGTAGATTTTGCTTAATATTGTGTGAGTGGGTTTTTCTTAAAATTGAATTCAATAAAGTACATTCGGTCAATGGTATAAAACAATACAGTGTTATTAAAAACGAAATAGACACTTTCTAAACAACAATAAACTGTATAATTTATACCGGTCATGTGGCAATGTACCAAATCAGTGGCATTTAGTAACGAACTAAAGATTTACTTTAACAGCTCATTTTTGGAACTTTGTTGCTAGATAACCCTTCTTTTTTTATGTTAAAATGGTTAATAATAGCGTTGAGAAACTTAATAGCTTTTTGTGAACTTGAACTAGAGAAAGTTACTTTAGTGCAACGTCGTTTTAGAACGCGGTTTCATAAAGATCCACCAGGCAGTCTATTTATGATTAGCACAAGACATTCAATGTTGTTTGTGCAAATCAAAAAGTTCTGACAGGCTACCACTGGAATAAGATGATGTATCCAGTGATCTGGATACATGATTACAGGTTCGAGCTTCTATCCTGCGCAGTTAAAAAAAGAACTGGGTAAGTATAGAACTTTAAATTAATTCCACAGCCATCTGTTTGGAGGATTTTGAGAAAACGTTTAAAGATGAAACCTTACAAGCTACAGCTGTTGCGAAAATTACGCGATTTTGATAAATAGAAACGTTTTGCATTCTGTGATGACATCCAGACACGTTTTAAAGAAGATGGATTCATTGATCGACAAATCTTTGGGGACGAATCAACGTTTCATATCAGTGGAAAGGTTAACAAACACAACCTGCGTATCTGGGGAACACAAAATCCTAGAGTAATTGTTGAACATGAGAGGGATCTCCTATGATAAACGTGTTTTGTGCTGTATACAAACAAAAGATATACGGGCCTTTCTTCTTTCAAGAAAGTACGACCAGAGGGCACATCCTACTTGGACATGGTGAATGAATAGCTTATCCCTCAACAAGTTATCCAAATACAATGGTAATGACTACGTATTGGTTCAATATTGAGCTCCACCACATTTTCACCATGATGTTAGAGAATACCTCGATGAGCAATTACCAGGTCGCTGGATTGGTCGTGCAACTGACGACTCATGCTTTGGCCACCTCGCATTACAGACTTGACCCCATGTGATTTCTTTCTGTAGTGTTATGTTAAAATCAAGTTTTTATTCCCCCATTACCATTGAGCCTCTTGGAATTTACGTATAAGAAGAGCTATATACGGTGTTGACATCAATACGCTTAACAGAGTCTGGTCAGAACTCGACTATCGATTTGATGTCTGTCGTGTAACCCGTGGGCCTCGTATAGAAAATGTATAAAATTGTTAAACAAATTTTAAATGTCCTCTTTGTAATCGTACAATAATTTTTTTCTGCTCACTAACCCGTTTTTCTATGCTCATTAAAAGTGACTATTTCTTTTTGAATAAACCTGTATTCATAATCTGTTTGCTCTGTTTAGTCAATGTTTACTAGGTCTGGGTTTCTAATTACTTTTAGGTAAAGGTTTTAGCATATACCTAGGGCTTAAACTTATATTTGCTATTTAGATTTTGTTTTGACCGTACAACTTTCCTTGATAACAAGTTTTGATAAGTACTCTCTTTGACATCTTTTACTAGCCTATATTTTACATACACAAATGTTAAATTTCCTAACAAACAGTTATATAAATAATTTATCATTAGGAACCATCATTAATTCGAATAAACACATTTATTTTGTGTAACATTTTAATATTCCTTTAAATCCCGGGTGTTATAACATTTGAGATTTCAAGATGGATCACGGTGTAATATATTTGTTACGTAATTATGTTGAAGCGTCGTTATTACGCCGGGCTAACCCTAAGGAAGTCGAAGGTTCAAATCCGGCTTTTTAAATTAGTTTTTTACATGCGTTTCTATTACCCGTTCTTCATTGGCTGAAAAATTATAGCAGATTAACTAACGCCAATTATAATATTGTACAAGGTTCTTTCAATTTAGTCCATAATTCACAACATTAGCATTTTAACTTCATTTTGTAAATATTCCTACCTGAATGAAAGGATTGCCCAGCGTCTCATAAGTTAATTTCGTTACATTTAATTCTATTTCGTAATTGTTTTAAGAAGTGGATAGTGAACTGTGGAAAATATGTATACATATATTTTAAATTTATCCTGGAATAAATACCAGCTGTATATTTCAGATTTTTTTACTTGAATTGTTGGTGTTGCTAACGTAGAGGTTATAATTTTTAATTGTATATAGCCATTGTAGTTACCTTATAATTTTGATGCAAATTACCTGCAATCTAAATGTTTTATGTAATGTGTTAGTGTCATTTCATCATTTCAGTTGGTTTTCATTTATTGACAATTAAATGCAATTTCTCCTACAAAACCCTTTTTCGTTAAGCATTTTTTTCAACTGAGTTCGAAGTACGGTTAATAAGCTTGAGATACCATACTTAATGATTATTTAGCTGCAATTATACGCTCTCCCAAGTTTTCATGTTGATCGTACATAAAAGAAATTAATTACGAAATGAAACTTTTGACAATGAAAACAAGCAGACTGTTGTGTTATACAATTTAAACTTGATAGTCCTACAGATTTCCAGCAGGAAGCCACTTAATGTGAGCTATAGTGTTATTGTCTGATAATAGTGTTTAACATTGGCAGATGTAGGGAATGAGAATACATTATTGCCTTTAATCGAACGAGTGTAAAGTATCGATTAATTAAAATAGATAATATTAACAATTGCGTGATTCTTTATTTCCGTATTATCTATAAACTTTAAGGTTTTTAAAGTACTTGAAGTATGGAATATCTAACACGTGGAAAATAAAATAGAAATGAGTTTAAAGGTTTGAATATATTTGTTACGGAAGCGTGGAATTTATTTCGAAAGAAGGAAAGTATTTACGAGAACCATGGATACAAAGTAGGCTATATTGCTATTAAGGTGGATTTCTCAGAGTGGTTCATCGCTCCCCTTTGGACAAGTCACTCATCACATGCAAATCACCCCCTAACCTCCACCCGCAATGAGCCTAGGCCTCTCTATCACCGCTGCCACAAACATATCATGAAATATTCATAGCGACCCCTCTCACCCGAGATACTATATTAAAATGTTTTCTGAAATCAATCAAACCGACTCCAAACAATCTTAGAACGTGATAAGAAGTTCAACTCGGCTGAATCAAAGTTCTTCTGTTCCTACTGCGCATGTCTCGAATAACAAACCCCGACTCTTCGGTATTTTGCAATTCAAAATGGCTATAATGTATCTAGGCGTACGTAAATGTGTTTGAACTGTTACAAATGGAAAGTAGAAAGTTGTTAATACTTTGAATTAAATATCTCTCGAATAATAAAATTATATCAAAACAGAGTCAAATATTTGCATACATAGTATGAATTGAAATTGTGTATTTAATTTGTAAAACTATATATAATACTACAACTCCATGTAGCATGGGTGTGTAGGTAGTATTTTGCACTTAGGTGCGTACTGCTTTACTATTTTATTGAAAGAAATTTCATTGATACTCCCTTATTGAAACTTTATTTCATGAATATTATGGACGTGGGCGAATATCTTTGCTCTGGGTGTGTGGGAAAGGGAATTTGTTTCATTTGCTTATTTAAATTTTATGATGAGTGAATATGAGCGTGAATGTTTTTATAAGTAGTTTATTTATTTTTTTTTACTTTAATAAATATGTTTAAAATGAATCTATTTTATTTTGTAAGGTTTAAGAAACTTTATTAGCACAGGGTTTTTCTTTTTTAATTCTTGTGATTTTATATGGACTTTTCTTTGTCTTTATTGTGTATTTATGTTTTGTTTTAGGCTTACATTAATTATGTCAATAATTAAAAAAATTGTAATTGTACACCTAGTCAGAGAGGACCTGATGGTCCCAACTTCGCCCAAAATAAAGTCTATTCTATTGATGTTGGCAAGTTCTAATAATAAATACAGTAATAAAATGTTCGTTCGAACAAACTGGATGAAATTGTTAACAGGCTTTCAGGTATATTAAAAAATCGCAAGCAGCACTGCAGCATTACTATAGCCTAATTTTCTTATCAGGGAAACAAATTAATTAATGAATGAATTTTCTTACTAGTATAAATACTTGGAGCTTCCTATGCATTTTGTTCCTTGTTCGAGGAAGTGTACCAAAATTGCCTTTGCACAGGATTGTAGTAAATATAATTACAATGAATTATAATTATGAATGCGAGTTAGAATGATATAACTCACAAATTGTACTCGGGCTTATGAGTGGGAGAAATTACCTTACATGGATGATAAAAAATCATTTATCGGGAGTTTCTTATGAGTTTATTTCATAGTTCCGGGAACTGTACCTGAAATACATTTACACAGGATTATAGTAAATTAAATTGCTTTTCAAATAACTCATATTGTACTCGGGCTTATGAGTGGGAGAGATCTTGCAATTTCATCGCTCTAACTTTGCTATTTTGAGTTGAATCAAATAAGACGTCATTTTGAAAATAACAAAAATCAGTACCACTTATCAAGGTGGGAAAAACATATAGGCTACTTACATATTCCTCAAACCCCTACCACCCACAAACAATATAACTCCGCCATTTTGAAGGAAAAAATCTGCGAAAAGCGTATCTGAAGAATCCTACTAGAACCCTTTCACAAAAAAGTCTGCAATTTCGAAGCACAGTTACTACCACTTATTAGTTCGGGAATAAAACATATATATATATATATAAATTAATTGATTTTGGTATCGTCTCTAGATGGTCTGAAACGTATAGAAGCGAATTTCTCCTCTGACCAACCGTTTTCAAGTTGGGACGAGTGTATAGCTCTTATTTTCTTCAAAAATTCAACTAAAAAGAGTATTGTTGTTGGCTAACGAGATTTCAATGCAATAATTTTTGCTAAAATAACTTACTGCTTCTACTTTCGGAGTTCTTATATATTCAGATATATAAATTTACATGCAAAGATAGAAACATTACAAATATCTTTCCAGGTACATTTCTCTTGGCGAAGGCGTCAAAAAATAAATGCTATAGAGTTTAATGGATGAACTATTAAACTTTTTGGAATACTCAATATTTTTTTCGATTCCATTAGGTATGAGAAGTTACGATTATATATGTTTGGACATAAAATGTCATTACTAAAGATGGTAAAATGGAACGGATAGACAAACACGAAAAACTAAAACAATTATGTTACCTTTAAGAAACCAAAATAAAATGGTGAAGTGCGAATTTGACTGTCATAGGAAAGGTTAAGAACTACCATAAGACCCGAAAACTTAATCAAAATTATATATTATTATCACTTCAACAGATGACATATTCAATACAAAGAACCAACTACCTAACCAACTGCAATAACATGGTGGGAGTTATTTATACATTGCACACAAGTTGGTGACCACAGAAATAAGGAAGCAGCTCCTAAACACATTATTACTGAACACGCAAGAATGCAAAATATATTTTGAATAGCCTTAAAACTGTATCCATGCACTTTAGTTTTCAACACTTTAAAGGGAGAAGAGATTTTTTAAACCAACGATATCGAACTCGTCAGTAGGCATATTATAAAATATACAGTTCTTAAAATACCAAACAATAACCTTCTAAAATTATATTAAAATATTTTGTTTGTATTCTGATTAAATTATTGGAATACAACCGGGGACAGCAAACAAGCTTTGTAACTTCGCAGAATTCATGCGTTTAATCGTTCTGTGACATAATGGACAAGCGAATGATCCTAAAAGTTCGGTTTTTCTTTTTAAGTCACCAAACCTTAAAATCAATGCATCTGGTTAATACGAAATTATTTTGTAAGAGCGTGTTTGTTAAATGCGGATTTTACTGATAAATTAATCGCAAAACAATCAGCTTTATATGCTAAACAAATATTTAAAACTGCTGCAGCCCCCTCATTTGGGTTATTATAATGTTTGTTTAACCCTCTAAATGGCAGATTGTTCAATTGAGTAGTCTCAGACAACACAACTTGTATCGAATATTATCTAATCTCAATAAAACAAAAACCATTGGAAAGAAAATGTTTTAAACTTAAATTTTTGTATTTACAAATTTGTTCTAAAAAGTATATTTACATATGTAATCATCGTTGTAAAATTGTAGTTGTCTAAATCAAATGATGCCGTGCGAGAAGGCACAAGGAAATAACTCAAACTCTATTTTTTTAAAGGCACAACCGTTAGACATACTTGTTTTGAGAAGAAGATAAGGACACCATTTTATTCGTCAGCATATGAACTTTCTACCACGACCTTCCAATCATTTGTCACTCTTATAGTTCTCTGTAAACCCTTGCAATTGAACAGTTTTCAACCAATGAGAAAGCGCATTATGTAATCGATGTATTTTTCCAGTAACGGAACGCTGCTGGAAGTGACGGAAAAGGGGGACACAAATTTTTAAAGTTTTCACTTCTAAAACCCCTACTTTACATATCTTTGGTTAGTTTAAGGGGATGATAATGTGCTTACTTTTATAAGTACACGTGATATGTAACTATTTTTGTACTTGTATATAGTAGACAGCAAATTTCAGAGATAGAATACTCTAAATCTCTTATAAAAAACTTATAAAAAATAATAACTCGATTTTAATGCTATTTTTATGTGGCTGCAATGGACGATTTTGACTTCTTAAATAAAAACATCAATATGATGGTTTTTAAAAGGGTGTTTGTTATAAATTTGTATTGCTTAGAGCATTTATTTATTCTTCTCTCTTCTGTTATTACTCATGTTCCCGCTTAAAAATAAGCAACATATTTTTTAAACAAATAGTTTTGTTTATTTTTTTTGCTATTTATTCGCAGATAAGCGGTCCAAGAGGTTGTTTTAGTACTTATGTGATGTGTATTACCTCTTGAATTTAAAATAGAAGAAAGTATAGTTTGGTATTAAACTAGAAAAATACTTGTGTCATACATTCGTGCAATTTTCCATACTGCAACGGTGGTACTCAACTGAACATGATCTTTTTTAATCCATCCTTGAGATGTTTTCGCAAACACTATAGTTTTTCTGAAGTTTGATAATCTGTTTAACTAAACCTGTCAATGAAATGTAGAATTTTATAAAATATAGCGACACAAAGTTTGTATGTATGCAGTCTTCGTATAATCTAAATACGTATTGACCCTCATCTCGGACGCAAGGCTGATTTCAAGGCAAGTGTGTTTGTAAACAAAATCCATATGATATCTTGTAAACAAAACATGTCTGGTCTCCGGTGCCTTCAAACTATTACTCGACAAATTTTTTTTTTTTTTTTTTTTTTTGGGAGAAACGAACGTGGACGGAAGTGCTTCTTGTGCGTAACGTATTGTGTTACATAAGTTAATTAACTTCTTTCGGAATTCCATAAATTATTGTTATGCAATAAAAGAATAACAGTTGTATCAAATGTAAAATAAATTTTAAATTGAATTACAGCATAATGAAATAAATAGTCAATAACAACTAGGAAAATAACTCGATTAAAAATAAATAATACATTTCGTAAAGTAGGTTTGCCTAAACAGTGGGCCAAAAACTGGTCAATGTTTTCAAGTTGGCTAATAGCGCAGTGACTGCCATGATTCCCACTGCTTACGGTTGCTCCGCGAATGTGGAACCAAGAATAGTGGTGTTATTCAACAACCATAATCAACTGCGTTGACTATTAAATGAAAACAACATGTTACATCAAGAGAGACCCCATTCAGCACGTTTTGAAAAGTCAGTATTGTGTAGCTTACAGTTGCAAACATTAAGACAGTGTTCTATGTATACTCCTTGAAACTCAAGCTTGTACCAATTTCCGGAGTGATGTTTCTGGATTTTGAGTTTTGTGATGTGAAATATCTTTCCAATTCTGTCAGATCATCACCTATATTTAGTTACGATTTTATCATTATCTCTACCTCTAAATTGATTTATCAAGTTTCGCACGTCATTACGATGTGGTTTTATTGATGTTTGAACTTTGCGTACTCAGAGTACTTACTACCACAATTAATCACATTTTCCACCAAAACTATTTGTACTTCAAGTGTTGACGCCATTTTCAGTCACAGTCTTATACGAAAAATATAAATACAACAAATAATGATATCAGCTGTAAACTGTCATGTGAATAAAATGTTGGCAGTTGTTTAAATTTATGTAAGTTACATAATTCATTTTATGCTTTAATATAAAAAATAAAATAATTTTTGCATATCGTGCACAGATTTATGTAAGACACCAAGTATACAAAATCTCGGAAATAAGTTCGTATTTCTTATTTAAGGGCTCCTTCATAAGAAGCGCTTCCGTCGACTAAAGCTAGAAATATATGGAAGGTTTCACACACCGCCACAGCCACTAAATTAGAAGCGCCACTGTTTGTTACGGAATTATTTGCCTGTGCCACAGATCTCGGCGATTAAAAGAAGCGCTGCTGCTGTCGAAACAGTTTTAAATGGTAGGTTTCACACGACGCCACTATCCCCCCCCCCCCCATTTTAGTAGCCCGTAGAGCAGCGCTGCTGGCGGGCGTTTAATACAATATCAGTCTTGACTAATCAGCTGAAAATTGCAGATTTTATTTTTGGGTAAAGCATATGTTCCTAATTAGTATTTCAAAAGAAGCCTGATTTTTTAGCGAATTTGTAGTAGGAACATAAAAACTGGTATTTAGCCTACTAAACAACGTTTTTGAAATTAATATATATTTTTATATACACCTCTATTTAGAACTAAATTGCAAAACTTTATAGGCCTAAAATTTATTTTTTTTCCTTTACTAAACATTAGTTTGCTTCCTGAGCCAATAACTTTTTAAATTTTACATCAATAAATATTGTAGTTGCTTAGGCTTATATGAATTCTTATTTACGCTTTTTCTATGAAAAAGCTATTGGACACTTTTGGATTGGGATAAAAATTACTATATTTGGCGAATTAAAAAAAAAATAATAATGCTTGCAACACGCAAAAATCTGTAAAAATTTAAGATTGCCGCTTCTAGGGTTAAATAAAAATAAATAATTGTATTTAGTTCATTAGCAGTTGTTTCTTATACAATTCTGTTTTAGTGAGGAAATTGTTTATTTACACAACATTTTAATTTGTTATAATATATTATGTTGGGAATGCAGTAGTTACCTATTTTCTAGTAATGCACACAGACTTTTGTAGAGCTATTGAAATTTAGCATGGCAACGAGAAGCGCCACAATGGACGTAGAAGCGCTACATCGGACTTAGAAACGCTACGATTGATGTAGAAGCGCCACATCGCCAGCTTCTGAGAAGCGCTTCTAAGTGGCTACGTGTGAAGGGAGAACCAACCACTGAGAAGCGCTGCTAAGTGGTTATAGTATTGTCCACTGTAATATGAAAACCATCAAATTTAAATGGTTGTTGTTTGGTTAATATTTGTTGACCTATATTTATAACAATTAAAGGGAAATATAGCAATAAAAAATAGTGTTCACTAATTCTTTAAAGTAAGCCCCTCCTCAAGTGGTTGGTTGGTGATCCTTTATTTAAAACTAGGGGCTCTGCCCCTGCAGTGATGTATGAAGATGCCATTGCAAACCACAAAACCCTATTTTTTTTTCATAATTTTTACATTTCAAAAATTTTTTAGTAGGTTTTTTAAATATTTTTGAAATAAAAAGTATCCTGAAATATTCTATGAAATTCCTTCTACATGTTAATGAAAGTTTCGTCAAAATCGCTTCAGTCGTACCGGAGATTAGCCCGGACAAACAAACAGACAAAAATGTATAAATGTGTGTTTGGTTTTGGTAATGTGTGAATAACTATATGAGCTTAGAAAAACGCTTATATCTTGAAATCACAGACAGACACTTCAATTTTATTTGTATGTATAGATAGAGAATAGTAAATGTGGTTAGTTACATGCGTAAGACCTATACAGGTTATGCGTGCGCAATAAATATCGATTGAACCAAATGAGCTTAATTTCGCTCCCAAAATCCAAAACGGCGAAGTTGGGTACCAATTTCAAAGTGAAATTACCTAAACATACCTTCACTATTAAGCATATTTTTGTGTTGTTTTTGACAAAACACGAAAGCTGTATTTTTTTTCTTAAAGCAATGTGGGTGTTGATTGCTAAGGGTTTTTGCAATATCTCTTTTTGAAACTGAGTAAAAAATTTATAAAGTTTACTGTTTTTTACTATTTAAATCATACGCTTATGAAAACAATTAAACGGGTTTTAAAAATGTATTCAGCAATCAAAATCAGCATATGACAGTATTTCAAAATGAAACCAAATTTTTTAATTTATTCCACGAATTAACGGAAAAAAATGACTGATTCTGTAGCATTGCTCTTATTGGAATCAGACTCAGTAAGGCGGACAGGGTAGCCTCCCCTTAAGCCTTCGTTTTAGCTTAAACTTCCCTATTTCGATCCTAGAGAATTCAGTAAAAATAAAAAAAATGCTTTTTGGGTTGTGAGGTCATTTTTGGAAAATTGTCAATTATAAAGGTAGATGGAGTGATACTCGTTTTAAAGATTCGCTGATCAATTTGGAAATAAAGTTTTAACTTATCTTACTGCGTACGTACAGAATGTTCCAAAACGTCCAAAAAGTATTGTTTTGCAGTTAGCTTTATTGTTACCACATAACATAGCCTACATAAACCAAATTTCTATCCTTGATTCATGACAAGATACCCTTTTCAAAAATGTGCTTAAGTTCCCTTACTAAAAAAATTTATAATTTTAAAAATACATACAATAATTTTGAAAACAAAAACAGATTAAAACTCCAAATAGTAAAGTTAGTCGTGAAGCACAACATTAAAAAGTTCTTTTAAAAATAAACATGTTTTGTATTTATAGTTTGACTTTATCTTTAACCGTTTCAAAATGGTGCCTGTGAAACCTATTTTGAGACGGGTGGTCTGATTCACCCGGTATACATAGTTTAGTATACAAAAGTAAAAACAAGACTCTATGTTTAAATACTTAAATACCTTTTACTATTTGAAGCCCTTGCATTCACAACACACGAGTGCACGATCAAGTGCAGGCTTTACGCTTTTAAAGTTTTTGTTGGACCGTGTAAATTTACATTATCAGAACAGTCAACACCGAGAGTTCAACTCGCAAAAATTAATTTAGTTAGAAACGTTTGCCCTTTTTCAATTACAGAATATTCAGCAATTACAAAAACAAGTCGAACAGAGTGGACTGCAAATGTTTCAGTATTTATTTCAGTGTTTGGAGCGCACTTGAATTCAGTGAAAACGAATGTAATGTTAGATGTACATTTTGTTGTACGGCTGCTATGGACTACTATTTGCTATAAAAGCTCGTAAAAAAAGAAGGAAAGTCGGAAGAGCTATTAAAATATTTACACAGACATGTAAACGCTTTCAGCCCAAATCACGGATATAATTCCAGAATTAAATGGTTTTTACAATTCTGAATGGTTGAAGCGCCTTCACGTTAGAGAGGTTAGGGAAGGTTGAATTAATTACATTTAACGCGAGGACGAACTAATTGGTAAACGATACGTGAATTTTTAAATGTGGATAGTCCGGTAGTAAACATTGTCTTATTTCAGAAATTTTAGCTTTTTGAATTAACTTAATTTTATCATCGAGAATTTGTAAAAGAATAAAAAGAGTAGCTCATATGGTCGTTACGTTAAACTTATCACTTAGCATAAGTTCGTCTGAATTAAAAGAATTAGAACTTGCAGGATTTACAGTTTTATTTAGGTAAAATATCTTAAAACTTAATTTTGTCACGCAAAATCTAGATGAAATTCTCTTAGTAGCTGTGATCATGTCTACTCCCTTGTGAAGGTAAAACTTTGTGCTCTTATTTGGGAAGGCCGATTCGCAAAAAAGAGTTACAGCTGGCAAACATTAATAATATTCTGCAGCACATGAACTGATTGGTTTTTAAATAAACAATGAAAAAACAAAAAGTTCCAAAATTTGTCTTTTATGTTTACGAAATGTGAACAAAATATTAAACGGAATTTTTAATTTGCGTTGTTATTTTTGTTGTTCCAAGAACAAGAATCTGTGTATTCTATCTGTAAAACATGGACTAGTTTAGCGATTTAAAAAAATTGTAAACGGCTTTTAATTTATACATAATTTTTGTCACTGACAACATTATATTTCAGTCATAAAAAAATCCAGCTTTCTATTCAAATGAACATACTCTGGAATTTGATGTAGTTTATACTGTATGAAAGGCGGGAAAAAACTATTTAGTACAATAATAATGTCAATTTATCATAAAAAGAGAAGAAGCTATAATAGTATAGGTAAAATATGAAAAACTTATTCCAAATTATGTTAAAATAATAACATTAATAATAATGTTATCCTTGATTATGTTCAGACTGAAATATTTGATCGTAATGCGAAAATTCTTGATTTTTATTACTTATGCCTACAAAATATTGGTATAACTTTAACTACTGAACCAATAATCTAAACAAGCTTACCCAAATGTTGTATTTAGTATTAAATATGGGAACTATATTGTGAAGTGATTTTTTCCTTAAATCCATCAATTTGAATTTTTCTTACTCCATAAATAATTAAAACCTTTTAATTTTCTTATTCATGCACTGAGACATTTTCCGATTTATTGCATGGTTTGAAATGTGTTATAGCCTCAAAGCTCATTTATTTTACATGCAATTTTTCATGAAGGGGATTTTAACGAACGTCTTAAATACAAAACTAAAGAAGTTATTTACTTTCCGTACATGTACAATAAAACCGAAAATCGATTTTGGCCTTATTTATAAACATATTAAATTAAAAACATATATGTTATTATATTTTGACCTCTCAGTAGCGAAAGTAATTCATTACAGAGTTATTCATAACCAAACTTATTCATTACAAAGTCCTCCTGTAACTATGCAACTGGTGCATCCAATAAATGTAATTATCATGACAATAGCACTCAGTAAAAGTAAAAACTTTCAATGGAAACTAATTGACACAGGAAACTGGTTAGCAAAGGTCTTATTATTTTTTTTTAAGTAGCACATTTTACAATTATAAACAGAACCAGTGAAACTCCGTTTTATAAATAATTTTAATATATTGAATAGGCCTATGCATCAGTTTTGACGAAAGTCTCTTAGGCCTGTATTACACTATCAAATTTCTTTGACAAAGATCTTTGATCAAATTCCTTTGATGCAATATTTGATAGTGTTATACGCAATCTTTTATCAAAGTTGGCACACGTCAAATTTATTTGTCAAATGTTCTCTCTTAGATTTATTTGATCAAATCTTTGATCTAAGATCTTTGACAAAGAAATTTGATAGTTTTAATACAGGCCTTAGGGTCATATTATACGATCAAATTTATTTGTCAAATATTTGGTCAAACTATCAAAGATGTTTGATCAAATATTTGACAAAGTTTTGCCAAAGAAAACATATCACACCTGTCAAATTTATTTTATCAGCTGGGTTATTAACAAGATATATTTTGGGGTTATTTTTCGATTTATTCGTTCAGTTCAGATACTATAATAGATCGATTAAGGTTAACTGGTTGTATTGCTGCATAAAATAGTTATCTAACCACTAAGCCCTACTAAAGAAAAATTGGAACAAAGGAAAAAAGATTACCGTATGTTTCCTACAATCGATACCAAGGAGAAAAATAGTAGGTGTAAATACACCTATTATTAAAGAATTGCAGTTAAAAGATCGTGATTCATACTATATCACTGTTTTTAAGAATTCAAAAACAAATCTTTAAAAAAACTTTTAAATATAATTTTAGAATAAATTATACATTATCAAAATCTCTCTAATGTTTTACAAAAACATAAACATAGGCTATACTGCCTACCTAAATATTACAGACTGCAAAACATTTGTAATTTGTTATAAAGACTTTTGCCTTGCATCGCGTTTTTTTTTTTTTAGATAATCGTGTGAATGTTCCACAAACATTCTTCTTTTTTGTAATGTAAAATTTAAGTTTCCACAGCTTCAACTTTCCATGTCGGTTTTGTCATCGTATTATAAATATAAAAGGAAAGGTACACAAAGATTTCCTTAGAAAGGAATTGTCTAAAAACTATAGAGGGTTACATAAAAAATGAATTAATATTTTAGTACTTTATTCTTATTTTTATCTTTGTCAAAGTTTACAACATGTCAAAGATTTTTCAAAGTTTGATGATCGAATTAAATTGTCAAAGAATCGTAAAATTTCTTTAATGGAAAATCTTTGATCAAAGAAATTTGACGTTTCTTTGATAGTGTAATATATACCTTATTAAATTCTTGATATTTGAATAAGGCAGAGATTCTTTTTTGAAAATCTTTGTAAAAGTTTACTACATGTTAAAGATTCATCAAAGGTTGATGAACGAATTAGTTTGTCAAAGAATCTTCAAATTTCTTTAACAGAAAATCTTTGATCAAAGAAATTTGACTTTTATATGATAGTGTACCTTAGGAAGTTCTTGTACTTTGAATACGGTTGAGAAATTTGTAATTATACATACAGTCTGGATGAATTAAAAATAGATGTTCTATCATTAACTACTTTTCTAAGGGATGTCAGTATTGCGTATCTCGTCATGTATTGTGTTTTTAAGTAGAATTGAAGACAAAACTTCATTGCGTCTTTGGAAGGCATGATCAAGTATGGGGTTTTATAGTTTATATATATATGTATTTTTTGGATTTTATTGGTCGACAATGGCTACAAAGGTATTTTAAGGAAATGGTCAACTCCAAAACAGCAACATGTGATAGCACATACATCACTGCAACCTTCAGTAGTACGTCCAAAAGAGATCCATTGAAAACAATAAAAACAAATGGTGTACATATATTGCAGTTACTTTCTGACAAATCCAAAACAGGAGAAAACTAAAGTACTCATCTCTATCTCACCATTTGATAGTTAGCTATCTACTATTGTGTTGTTCCAAAAGGCGTAGTTTAGAAAAACCAGTTCTAATGATTTTGTACAAATTTCAATGTAAAATAGAAGTAATAATATACCAAATGAGTCTACGTATTGATTCACAACAAACCTTTTATAAATTTACTCCCAACCCAAAAATTACTCAAAATGTAAAGTTTTTTTTGCATCATGCACGTTTAGTTAATATTTAAACTAAATCCGGTAGAACACTTTTGAGAAAGGTGTCATTTATAGAACTACTAGCAATCCCAATTTCAAATTTTCCAATAGACTAATTTTCTGGAACGATGTTTTTTTATGAAGATAAAAACTATAATTCAGTGCAGGTTCTATGATTTTCTTTCTTAGGACACCTACTAAAAAAATGTTAAGTTGAAATAATTATAATTTTGTGTAATATTGGGTGTATCACAATGTTTTGCCATTTTGAGTTTATAATTCCAGCAGTCTTATGTCTCAAGTAATCAAATAAAATGCAAAGAATATTTTTGCATTGACTAATCTACGCTTTTGGTCGGTCTTGAACCGTTTTCAGTCTAAATAGGCCAAATACTCACCGCTACCAGTATGTTTCTTGAAGCCAAAGCAACTCCTAAGTTTAAAAGCTCTGGAGACCGAAATGGCTAGACCGATGTCGTTCTTATGTGCAAAATAAGTTACGAAATTCATAATTTACTACCATCAAATATTGTTTAAAATAATTAAATTTTAGTCCGTTTATGTGAAAGTAAAATTATCTTAATTACAAAGTTTAGGTGGAGGTAGCAAAAAATACATCATGACATGTACTGAAACCCAAATAGCATAATAAGGGGCACATTTATGATAATTTATTTAAATAGTATAAACATCAATTTTGACCTGAGATAAGGAATGTTAAAACTCTTTGTTAAGAAGAAAAGAGGTAGAAAGTGAAAACTTATAGATTTTAATGTAGGATCCATGCTGGATATAATATCAATATAATGTAGAAGATGATTGCCCAGATAAGGATCTCCAAGGAGTAGTTTGGTTTACTTTTTTTACAAATACAATTACTGGATTTATGTAAGGAGTATGCCCAATATTTTGTAGAACTCTAAAGTAGATATTTGGTAGAGTGAGCAACCTGAGTACATGCTTTTTCCTCAAACAATTTAGCATATGCTCCGGTAAATGTGAATAAAGAGAAGTTACACAATGAAAACAAGGAGCACTTGCTCAAAAGAGTAGTCGACTTTTGACTCGGAGTACATGCTCTCTTTTCTAAGTGAATAAAAATTAGGATTTACTCCAAAATGTGAGTAGGTACTCTAGAGATTGCTGATCTACTCATTCGCAGACTTAGCTTGTTCAAATGAAGACCTTTTCATTTATGATGGTAATTTTGTCTATTCATGTGGAAAAACTGTACAGAGTTCAGCGGGCTACTCTTGAAGTCGATGAGCGATCATTTTCTCGGTGAAAGCTTTGAAAAGCGTGGTGGTTAATTGTTGAATTTGGTTGGAGAGAATATTTGTTTTTTGTTTGTTTTTGCTATTAGAGGTATCCTAGGTGGCAAAAGATCTTGGTATTGACAGGACAACTGCAACAAAACCATTTCTGGAATTATGTCAGCTATCCTGCAAAATAAAAATATATGGATACAATTTCCATCAACAGGTCATGAAATTGAGTAAGAGAAAATGAAGTGGCAGGAAAAATATAGATTTCTATGAGCCATAGGAGCAATAGACTGCACACACATTCATATTCTACCCTGAAACATGAAGAGATATACAAGTATAAATGTTCAGGCAACTTGCAATGCTGCTGAAGAGTTGTAGATGCCTTGGCCAGGATATGTGCACGATGTGCGCATTTGGAGAAATTCTGGGTGCAGCATAGCTCATTCGCTAATGACACCATATGAAAATCCAATAACAACAAGAGCATATAATCAGTGCTTATGTTTCGGACAACTAAAACAGCGGATTCCCATAGAACACAACAAAATAAGGATGACAACAGAAAAAGTTCCATCGATGGTTGTTTGCTGTTTAAGACTGCATAACGTATACAAACGGCTAAAGGATAAAGATTTCATACTTGAGAACACACAAAACGATGATGATGGTAATATAAATTGTAATGAGAACAACTGTGGAGCTAGAAGTATCCGTGATAGAGGACGGCAAAGGACAGACATGTCTAGACTACTTCATTGCTAAAGCAAGAAAATACTTGCTAATCGTTTGTGTTGGGTGGAAATACAAATTAACACTTCCACTTCCTTTCTTCAAATCCCACTAAAAAAAAAAAAAACATTAAAGCGGTAATAATTTAGTCTGTGTTTATTAAACGGGGACAAGCACGTTCACCAGTTCTACACACACATAAGTTGGCCTTTTTTTATTGGGATAAAAGGTAAATTTTAATTTATTATTTAATTTTATATTTTTACATTTACTATTTAATTTTAGTGATCATGCAGCTGTAGGACAACATACCTGAGCATCATTGCCGCTTTTTTTTTAGGAATGTGAGGAAAGGAAGTGGAAGGGTAAATTTTTAGTTTCAATGATTTATATTATTATTGTATTCAATCGTCTTCCCTAGAAACAGACTCATCGTGGTAATGTCGTGTGGGAACGTTTGACTTGAGCCCTGTAACTCTGCAGGGTATGGTTCGCTTGACCCTTGAAATTCATGTACTAGTTAGTTGTTAAGAGTTCTCCTTAGCCTTCTCATGTTTCAGCTGTAGGTGAACCAATTCCTTCGTTGTTTTGAAATAGTCTAATTGTGTGGGCTAAACCAGCGTTGTAGCTCATGCAATGTTAAGTTATTTGTTTCCTCAGTTTTTGTACATTTTTTTTGTGGCAGACTTTTTAAATACGAGGATGTTACTGCACATTCTTGCAATAGAGCCTTGGGTTTCGTCTGAGTAAGTTTGCAGCTTATACTCTTTTAACAATTCTTGTTGTGAGGAAATGTCAACTCCGATCTGACTCTCTTTTGAACCAAAAGTAACAGCTCTTTACATTATTTAATGCATTCTTCTCCTCCCTACAAATAAATTATACATAAATTAGAAAATATTGTACAA
>JAGFPH010000029.1:803070-845034 GCA_018207615.1 Philaenus spumarius
TTAACGATGAAGAAATTGCATTTCGTAAAGAAATACAAAATAGTGCCGCCTTTAAACATCAACAAACTTAGACTATTTTACTTTTATTCGGTTCAATTGTTTATTTATTTATTTAATCAAATGTTTATAATCATATGATTTTAAAATCACATGTTACTAATCTCTTGTTATGTAATGCCTGTTGATTTAAGATTATAAATACGTGTTTGTCTTCTATTTAAATTAAAAATATTAAATAATTATTTTTTAGTAGGTATGGTCAGGTAATGAAACCTACCAATAGACTTAATTTATGATATTAATATTTGTAGGGAGAGATGTTCAGCTAAAAATTTATTCTCCATTTATTTACTCATATGTTTGTAAACATATGAGTTTAAGATCACATGTTACTGATCTGTTGTTTATGTAATTGTACTATAAGATAATTTTGTTATACTTTATTTACCATTAAAGTTATTCAATTATTGTTATTTAGATTACTAGTCTATATTATAAACTAAATAACTTTTTCCCTCTTTAAATGCTGTACCTGAACTAATATGAAAAGATTAATGAAAGAGAACAGCTGTTATCCTAAAAAGACAAAACAATGTTTAGGGGCTAATTTTATAATTTCTCAGAATAACATAATTTGGATAATTGGATCTGAGTAACCTTTTCTTTTTCGTACAGGAATATAAATAAAACAGTATATTCATTAGATTGCGATTAATAAGTTATGTCAAGTAATATATTCGTTGTTATTTTCAGAGTAGGGGTTGTTTTTTATTTTGCAGAACAATAATACAATATTTCTCAACCGATTTATTATGTTCATTTGGATGGTTTTATTTTCAAACATTAACATTTAAAAACAGTAAAAATCCCAAGATCGACAAATGTACATTTGAAAATTTTGTTTATTTACGGGTTGCAAAAAAACTGCACTTGGCTAGTCATTGACTAAACTGTACTAAAAATATTTAAATTTGCAATTTTCCTTTCGTTTTCTTTTGAACTCCATTTTATATTAAAAGTTATAAATGTTTTAATATGGGATTAAAATGTGTAACGTTGGATTTCTCAAATACCATTAACTAAACAAGTAACATAATGTTTTACTAAAGAAACCGTTTCCTTTTAATGATAAAGAAAATGATTTTTTAATTTTGTTTGCTGGTCGCAGGATAACTAAGATATTCTTACTAAGAGTCTACAACATCAAATATTAGAATACACCAAAATATTGTGAAATAATGATTATTTTTAATAATAACTATACAAACTATGGCCATGAAAAGTATCAAATATTATTTTTGCTTTAGCAAATGAAATATTAAACTGGTTTTATTTGGCCTATTCCTAAACCTAGGCTGACAATTTTTATGAATTCTTTTTCTTATATAGCTCCTAAATCGTTTAACAAACTACCAGTATATATTAAACTGTACCAGAATACAAAAATTCCTGAGAAGCTTGAAATCTTGGGTGCTCAGTTTCGACAATGTAGACACTCTCCTTAATAATTAATATAATCAACCTCACTTTTGTTATCAAATTTTCTAAAAATATTCTGTTACTGTTTTTATTTTTCAGTTTGTGTGCTTTGATTCCTGCGCACTTGCGTACAAGAAGAGCCGCAATTGCAAACAAAATTATTATTTATTTAACAGTTTTAAAATTTGATTAAGCCCAGTTTGCCTTATTTGCTCTATAAAGAATTCTTATATAAAAAGAACATTTTTCCTGTACATCTCCATTTATAATTCACTGTTTTTGTTAAATGTTATCCAACAACTCTGATAAAATAAATGTTATTTTGTTTCTGAAGTAAAGGTAACCCTCATTACAGGATGTCTATAGAGGGTACATAATTCTTCCCTTTATGTTTTTAATTTAACTTTATTTAAAATGTATTATATTTATGTTTTATTTGACATTTATTATGTTGTACAAAGTTTGTAAAGGAAGAATAAATTCATTTCATTTTAATATTTTGCATTACAAATCGTAAACGTCCACCATTTTACAGTTTGTTAACGTGCCTATACTATATTTTTGTATTTTTCTAAGAGTCAATGATTGAACATGTTAGCTAATAATATTGTTATATTTCAACGCAATCCTGAGATAAAATTTTTTGATTCAAAATTCACAAAATGAAAAAAGGATAAAAAGAAAAACGTTGTTTGGTGTGTAGAATTCGCAAATGAAGAGCCGGGTACAATTATTTGTTTAACACTGTAGGCTATATAGAGAGAAATTAAAATTAAAATCTCAATTAATTTCAAACAACACAAATATTACATTTAACAGTCTGTGTGTAAATAATAACGCTGCGAAACTATTGAAACTAAACTTAAACTGCGGGAACGGATTCAGCAATATTCCTGGGATCTGTATAATTGGTTGTTCGCCAAAGTTTGGAGCAAGAGCAAACATTGAAAGGTCTGTTTAACTCCTTAGCGGATTGTTGCCCTAAGCCTTCCTTGTAATGGGCTGTAGTACATGCTACAGCAAAAAGCCCTCCACCTCCTTCTCCTCCTTACACTGATAATTAAAGACTATGACATTAAACTTAGTAATCGCTACAAGCAGAGCAACAGCTGGTCCTACACAACTGCAAACTTCATTAATTGTTTAACTTAACCTATGTAGTGTATATTGCTTCATTCATCTTTTGGTTTTGTATTTGACATAATAAATTATCTTAATATAATTTTAGGAATTATTGTATTATTCTTAAACAATTTAATGTATCGTAACATTTGCAGGGTATTTCAGAACTACCTAACTACTTAAGGTACTTTTCCTTGCCCAAATAAAAGCCTAAATTGTTAAAGAACCTATTTTTAAAACAGCAGCCAATATGTTTTTTTACCATATGAATTATTATCTCAAAAACTGATAGGACTAGGTATATACAGGCCTACTAAGTTAAAATTTTGCAAGGAGTTGAATAACATAAAAGCCAAACTTCACAAAAATAATCTTTTTCCAACTAGCCAAAACAAAATGGTAGACGTTTTTATTGTGTTTAATGGTTTTCGAGATATTCGCCATAAAACATATTTACCTTCACCATTTCTATAAGGTTGGACAAAAATTAACTAATTATTTTTAGTTTCGCATATAAATTATAAAACTCCTTGCAAACTTTATATAGGCCTAACAATCTATTTTTATGTAAAAATGCATAAGTGAAAAAAACGAAGTGGCTGCTGTGTGGAAAACTAGGAACTTTTTAATAATGAAGGAGGTTAAATAATCAACTCATATAAAATCGAGTGTATGCACGAACTTGAGTAACATTTAACAGCAGATTTCATCCGTCATCAGTAGCCTAATACTTAAACAAAACCAAGAGTAGATTATACTTTGGGGTTATGTTTACAACTTCAATCATTATAATTGCTTGTGAAGTTGATTTTTGTTTAAATATGAGTTATAGAACTAATGTATGCTATAATAAGTTATAAGATTTGCTTTGAGGTTATAAACTATACATACGCACAACCTTTTATCTATACTAATATTATAAAGAGGTAAAGTTTGTTTTTACTTTCTCCACCCTATACGTAGTATATGGAGAAAGTATTGTTTTCGTAAAAATGTTCGAATTTGAATTTTCAGTTGAATTATCTGTTTTGGTGCTCCCAGTACCCCAAAAAATGGTTTAGTGCAATTATCTGTGTTGGTGCTCCCTGAACCCAAAAATATTTTTAGTGGAATTTTTTGTTTTGGTGCTCCCTGAACCCAAAAAAGTGTTTTTAGAGTGGTGTCTGTCTGTCAGTATGTATACACGACCAGAGAGGACACTATTGGTCCGATTTTCATGAAATTTGGTATGTAGGTACTAAACCCTAATATCTCCAGGCGTTTTTTTCATTTTTTGGAATTTTTAATTTTTAAGGGTAATTTACCCCTAAAAACCCATAAAAAACGGCAAAAATGCAAATTTCTCAAAAACGGCTCTAACGATTTTGATCAAATTTTCAGTATTTATAGTGCTTAAGATGCCAAACAAAATGACACCACCCGCTTTTATCAAAACTTCGGCGTTTTATAATTATGGGGAAATGTTTAAAAATAAACAAGTTTATGTTGTCAATCTAGCATCGCGGCGGCCGCCGCACGGGGTAGCACCATGGTAGCGATCACGGCCAGTAATTCAAAGGTCGCGCGATCGAATCCCGCCTAGGACAATATTTTTTTTATACGATTGACGTAGGTAGAATATTATTTTTTTGTTTTGTTCTAAAAAGTAATAAATAAAATGATTGAAAACAATATTATTTTGACTACAGTAAGTTGGGAGAAAGTTTGTGTCAGTTAACTGATACCGTTTATTTTGTTTGTATGTAGGGGGTAATCTCTGGCACTACTGAACCGATTGAAAAAATAGTTTTACTAATAAAACGCTACACTAAATAGGCTATAATTCATTTCGGTAAAAACCTTTTTTTATTTCAATATTTATAAATTTAGTAGACACAAAATCTTAGGTTAGGCCTAGAATGATAAACCAACACATGTATTTACATTTATTACCATAGCAACCAATTTAATAAAATAACAGATAATATAGCTGTTTGCTTCAGTATTTCCATTAACAGCTGATTTCAAAATTTGAAGCAATTATTTTTCTATTTCTAGCTTTTAGGTTAGGGTTTTAAAGTGTAGACGTGAGCCTTGCTGGTTCTTTTAACCATTATTACTGCTGTTATAAAATATAAGAAATAATTTGATTTGAACATTTAACATTATTTACCATCTTAATTTTGAGGTTATTATTAATACTACACCTTTATTATAAATAAAACATAACATAATATGTTTTCAGAAGGTTTCATTGGGGGTTGCGTGCGGAGCACGCAGGGGTCTCCCCTAGTCATTAATATATTCGTTTATATAAATTTAATAAAACATATTCGATTATTAATTTCTTCATTATAATTTTAATAACTTATAATCTAACATATATAAGCCAAATATCACTCACTCACTGACTGACTGATCACAAAATCTCGACAACCAAAAGACCTAGGACACTGGAATTTGGTATGAACGTTTATCTCGAGCCCTAGAAGCGCACTAAGAAGGGATTTTGCGAAATTCCACCAGGGCTCCGCCCCACGGTCTTCCAAAGTTCAAATGCAATCCTTATGGAGATAACACAAAGTTTTGATAGCCATCTGTTTTAATAAATGTTTAAAAAACAGCTGATCTAAACATACATAATTTCTGCTAACGTTTGTTATGTGTAATGAATTAAAACTTATTATAATGTTAAAACATATCTTTGTTTGAATACTGTTTCATTAATGTATGTGATTGTTACTTTTTAATCATAATTACTTCAACAAGTGTTATACATTTGTGATTTTAATATTAAAAAAAAATAAAGTTTTAACATGTTAAGTGAACATTGTGTATGAACACTGTTTCAGTAATGTACGTGAGATTTAATTATCGTTTCTTTAAATATTTGTTTTTATTTCTTTGTTAATTCTATTGTTCTCAAATTTAATTCAACACGTATTATACATTTGTGATATTGGGACAGTTTTAACATGTTAAGTATGTTGCAAAATGGAGCCTATTGTTATTGACAATTATATGGTGCCTCATCGTATAGTACCTACTAAAGGTGATGGTTCATACTTTTTCTATTCGTTATCATACTTCCTCATTCGAAATTTCTTGCAGGCGTATCAATTGCGACAAACATGTTTGTAATAACTGGCAACAGTTTCAACTGTTTACAATGTTGCCTTTTAGAAACATGTATACAAGCCAAGCTGAGTACCAGGCGAGCATGTACCTTCACACAACATATGCCACCCCATGTGAAATTAAGGCAGCCGAAGAAATATTGCCACACCATCTTGTGATATATCGTGATGGAAATATAATTTTAGAACCTATTTAATATGTCGAGGGAAGGCCTATATTACGGTTTAGGTGCACTGGCAATATAATGTCAGCACATTTTGAACCACTTATACCTCAATATGACGCTCCTCACCTACAACAGCCCAATGTTGATAGATTTTACGAAACTGCACTAAATGTTTGGAAACAATCCTTGCCAATGATAAAACTCACAGTGTATTCCCTTCGTCTGATGAGAACTCCATTCCCAATAGCCAGTGCCAAACTAATGTGCATATCAACATTCACAAATCTGATGACTGTAAATTTATCAAACTTTCAACAACCTAATGACAAAAAAAGAGGAAAGAAAAAAACGGCGTGCAAGATTCACAAATATAGGTAAGGTTAACAAACATAGGAAGGCCATTAAAAAATATGAAGACAAAACTCTGATGTTCATAGACGCAGTAAATAAATATAACGAGAAAACCCCTGATGTTAATAGAGAGGCAGTAAAGAAATATAATGAGAAAACCCCTGATGTTCATAGAGATGCCGTAAAGAAATATATGGAGAAAAAAACTGATGTTTATAGGAAAGCCGTAAAGAAATATACTGATAGGATCCCTGATGTCAATAGAAAGGCAGTAAAAAATATACAGAAAAAACCCTAATATCAATCAAAAAGCGGTTAAAAAGAATATAGAACGGGAATAGACGATTAATACCATGGAAAATTAAATTTGTATCAGGATTTAATTACGACTGCAATATCGATTACATTAATGACAGGATTGTTTTTATGGGTGAGCAAAATATTTTTAATCATTGTTATGCAACAAAATGGAAAGAAGAAAGCCCAGGTCTTTGTTGCTTGAATGGAAAAGTAAAACTCCCTCACCATGAACAGGTTCTTGAACCTCTGCAAAGCCTCCTTTAACAATCATCCAGAGTCTCAACATTTTTTAATAAATACTAAAAAAAATACAATAGCTGTTTTCAAATGACGTATTTTGGTGCAAATGAGGTAGGTGAAAGAAACTTTATGCCAACCTTTATGATCCAAGGCCAGATTTACCATAGAATAGACAGTCTTTTACCTTCTTCACAGGAAACCCCATCATTTTTACAAATTTATTTTGTTGGTGATGATGAAAAAGAGTAAAAAATTATATCCCAAGTTTTCCTAATTTAAATTCTAGCATAATTGTACTACTTCAAAAACTGTTACACAATCATAATCATTATATAAGAGATTTTAAAACCGCAATTGAGAATGCTCCAAAAGGCGAGGAGTTTAAAGTTGTGATCAATGCAAAGAGAAAACCTCCATCTGAACATAGAGGCCGATATAATGCACCAACAACAAGTGAAGTGGCTTTGTTGATTGTTGGTCAGGAATTTGAAAAATGAGACATCGTTCTTCATAGTAGAGACACTAAGTTGGTGCGAATCAGCGAGACACATCGTTCATATGACGCTCTGCAATATCCACTAATTTTCTGTGGTGGAGAAGATGGCTACTCCATTAACATCCCCCAATTCGATCCAAATACCAAAACTCCTTTAAAGAAAACTGTTTCTGTTTAGACTTTTATTCTTATCAGATTATGGAAAAAGAGGGCCAAGAAAACAATATATTAATCCATCGCAGTTTTCTTAATCAGTATTTGGTTGATGTATATGCTATGAATGAGATAAAAAGATTTAATTTTATCAGATACAACCAAAGTAAACTGCGAACGGAAGAGTACATGCACCTTCGGGACGCTGTATGCAAAGGAGATGGACAAATTTATGATGTGGGAAAATTGGTAGTGCTTCCATGAAATGCATGAAAGAACGCAGGACGCCATGATATATGTACGTCATTATGGTCGTCCTGATCTTTTTATAGTGTTCACATGCAACCCAAAGTGGGCAGATATACAAGAAGCATTAATTGGTACACAACGGGCTTAAGATAGACACGATATCGTTGCAAGAGTTTCCCATATACAAGTAAAGAAAATGATACATCTCTTGACTAAAGGCTGTATTTTTGGGGAAAGTAGGTGTTACATGTACACAGTGGAGTGGCAAAAACGGGGATTACCTCACGCCCACATTTTACTATGGCTTAAAGACAAAATCATGCCTTCACAAATCGACAGCATTATAAGTGCTGAGATTCCTGATCGAAACCATGATCAAGCTCTTGACCGAGCGTAAGCGAGGTCGCCGTTTTAACTCGACCGTTCGGCATTTGTGTCTGTCTCACGATTACGGCCAAACGCCTTGACCGAGTTTGATGATTTTTTGCATGAATGGTCCTTATTCCTAGGCCGAGCCATGTATATTTACGGTTTTTGTCCATTTTTCATTTTTAACCCCTTAAATAAAATAAAAATGGTGGCTGGACCGTTTCTCTCCCAAGTGTGGCTTAAGTCGAATTTAAAAACTAATAACATTTTGCTAAAACCAAATTAAATTTTAAACAAAATTGTATTCTTGATTTTTTCCGTATCTCTAACGGTAAGCTCACAAAATGGCCGTAAACTTCGAATTTGTTAAAAATCGTCCAAGTTTTTGTATTTCAACCATGTTTTTATACGTTTACTCTAAACCAATTCAAAAGTGTTCCATAGCTTTTTTGTAGATAAAGGTTTAAAGAATTCATATATGCCATTAAAAAAATTATTGAAGTAAAATTAAGAACGTTATTAGCTCAAGAAACAATCACGTTCAGTAACGAAAGGAAAATGTTTAACTTTAGGCCTACATAAAAAGCAATAAAAATTATTGTATTTTTTTTCATAAATGTAAAAAAGTTTCGTAATTTAGTTCTAAATAGAAATTTCTTATTTTGAAAACACCAGTTTTTATGTTCCTACTACAAGACTGCTAACAAAACTAGGCCTGTTTTGAATAGTAATTTAGGAATATATCATTTGCCCAAAAATGACATATTATAAGAAAGTGTAGAGGATAAATCAAAGAATTTAACTGTATACCTGTAAATTATCATTGTAAATTTCATAAAAGTATTTAACTTAGCTTTACTTGAATTACAAAATGAGATGAAACAAATGAAACCTCGCGGCGATAAAGGACATACAAAAAATGACCGTAGGACACCGTGGGAAGTGTTAGTACATGGGTTGAGATCACTATCACGACGTATTAACATCGTTTGTTTTCATTATTTCTAATACTGGAATATGATATGGAACTTAAAAGTTAACTTATGATACATTGTTAAGTTTGAGTTATTTAAGTATGTTGACCCTCTATAACGCGATATTTTTAGCTAGGTATCTTACGCATTATTAACCTAAATAAAACACAATGCCTCTAAAAGAAAATCTTTAGCAGTTAAAGCTCAAGAAAAGAAATAAAAACGAGAACTAGAAATCCCGGAATCGCGGGAATTGTAAATAATGTTTCACTGGCTAAACCTTGTGCTTACTTCCTTACTGGCACACTATTTTTAACCTAAGCTCAAAACTACATTTGTTATTTCAACGAGCGAGGTCTACTGTTCACAGAACTACTAGTTTAAAAGTTTGGAATTACTTATTCCTACTGATAAACAAGCTAACAAAAATATTGAAGACACATAATTATTTCATATAAGGAAATCAGCTGTTGCCAATGGAAATGCCACTCAAAAATAGTATGCATGCCAGTAGAGTTGTAGGTGCCAACACTGAAATCTTCTTCGGAGCTATCAAGGATATTTAAAAATAAATTGGAATAACAAAATTAGGTTTTACTAATAAAAAAGTTTGAATGTTTTAGTTATTTGTAACTTGCAGTATTTTGTCCTCAACCTTAACAAAACAGTTTATTTTTTTGACAATGATATATTTTACTTCAGTGTTTAAAATGTTCTTATTAATTTATTTGCCTACTGTAAATCAAGCAATGAAATTTATCAAATTATCGCTTTAAATTACTGGGCATATTTTAATATTTACCAAACAAACAACTATAATTTAATTGAACACCCTTAAAAACCTCGTTTATTTAAAGTTAACTCAAAACTAAATTATTACGAAAACACAAAAATCGATTTCACTAAATAGCGATAAAATAAAATGAAACAGATTTCACACTGCGGTAAAGTTGCCATGCAATCACCGATGGGGGGGGGGGGTTCACGGTAAGATTGATACAGTCGCTCCAGAATACTGACAAAGATTATATTTGCGTTGGGATTGTAAGCGTGCGTGGGGGCGCGTATTTCTTATGACGGGTGTGAAGATATCTACCGCGAGCAGAATAACAATAAGTTCCCCTTTCCTTTCGTGATTAATAGAGCCACGACGTTCTCTTCCCCATTTTGTTACTTTATTACTTACCACACTCTCTCAAGCTATGTGTGCAGACTGTATAACGTTGTAAACCTTGTATATTACATTCGCAATGAATCACGCAGGATCATGGAAAAGCTCTACTTCCTTTATGTTCATGGTTGTATTATATTATAATTAGATTACTTTATTTACTAGAGTAGGCTAATTAGCCTATAACTAGCTATACATTAATCCAATATTAATCCAATGTATACTATTATTCTAAACCAGAAAGTTTCCAAAAACTTTAAGTTTTTGTTGATTTGCTAATATTGCAGTCATAGCGGCTACTGCAGAAAATTGAAATAAAGTGTTTACATGTGTACGTCAAACCACGGTAACTACCGTGCGTCAAACTGTAGGCCGAAGCAACGAAACAAATCAAACTTGAACTCATTCTGGTAGATTACTTTTTCATTTTTACTGCTTACCAGAAAAAATTTCATGAAATTATGACTAGAATAATATACGTAAGCGTTTTCACCATATGGGAATTTTAAATTTGTTGCTGGTCATTTAGTTAAAAAAACAGAGTTAAGGGGAATTTCTTTTAGTTCAGTTCATAACCTGATATTTTTGCAGCCATTTTGTTTAGTTTTAAAATGTGCGTTAGGTCACATTGATATAACTAAAGTTTGTAAAAATATCTATATTAAATATCTATATGGCCCTTTGACGGCCATGAGCCGATATATCGGCTTACAAAAATACTTCTGAAAACGGCCACGAGCCGGAATATCGGCTCAACAAATACAACGCTAAAACGGCCGCGAGACGATATATCGGCTTGTTATTCTTTTAGTGATTACACACTTATTTTTTTTACTATTTTAATTAAATTTTGTTTGTAGTGAAAAGGAAAGAATCAAATTGCTTGTTACTAGTAATCAAATCGAGATTAAGCTTTTTTATTTTCATCTAAATGTTTTGTTTATTCAAGAAATCGAGTAGGCCTTATTTGACAGCTGGGAGTAGTAGAACAAAATCTACATTCAGTTGTTCGCTGTTTACGTCCGTGCAAGTATTTATAAGGTTATATTTTTGTGTTTATAGTGTTTTAGTATTTGTATTTGTTTAATTTTTTGTAGTTTAGTGTTTCGTTTGGCCTTTATTTGACAGCTGTGAGTTTTAGAACCAATATCATTGCCTACATTCACTTGTTCATTGTTTACGTCTGTGCAAGTATTTATAGGGTTATATTTTTTGTGTGTTTAGTGACTTAGTATTTTGTTTTTGTAGTTTTTTATAGTTTAGTGTTTGTTTTATTCAGTATGAGTAAAAAACGGCGTTGTGTTTCACCAATTAGTGAAGATACATTGATTAGAGAAGTTCAAGAAACAAATGCAAATTTTACTGATGAAGTGAATAAGCTAGGCCCAAATTACGCCCACAAACATTTTTTGTTTATATAGACCAGACCAGACCATTAAGATATTCTCTTGAAATTTTCAGTATTTGAACAGAATAAATCAATGTATTAGAAAACAACTATTTAAACTCTATAATATTTTTTTTAGTTTTACCTATTTGACTCTAAAGTAAAAAAAATAATAATAATAAAATTTATTAATCCCCAAAAAAATTTTAAATTTTATTTTTTAATTTTTTATTTTTAATTAGATCTATAGTCCATAATCTTACAAGTAAAATAAAGTTAAAAGTACAACTGTAGTAGTATTTTTAGATCAGTTACACTAATTTTTATAACAACTTGACAAAACGCCCATTTTCATCTGGCCTTTTTGGCTTACAAGTGCTGTTTAATCACTAGCTCTTTTAGGAAAGAATGTTATTTTTTTGCCTGGCCTTAAAAGGGTTAATAAAAATGTAAATGTTTGTTTGTTCAAAATCTTAAATCAACGAAAGTTCTTCATCGAATGCTTTGAAATTTTCACACAACGTAGCATTCGAATACAAGCTTGTTTGTATACACTTTTTGAAACACTGATCAATCAGTGAAGTAGAAACCACATACTAAATATATTACATCAATGGGAGCACCGTATATTAAATAATAATTAAATATGTTTAGTGTTGGTACAGTAAACAGCCGTTTGCTCTAATATTTCCATTAACAGCTGACTAAACTTTAAAACAGTTATTTGTATTTCTAACTTTAGTTAGGTTTTTTTGAAATGGCGCCATTTATTTGACGTAACAACAACAAACACTATACTAAATATTTTATTTCAACGGGATCACCATTATAAATAATAATTCAATATATGTTTACCGTTGGTACAGTAATCAGCTGTTTCCATTAACAGCTGATTTCAATCTTTGAAACAAACATTTGTATTTTTAACTTTTCAGTAAGGTTTTTATTTAAGTGTAGACCTGAGCTTGCTGGTTGTTTCAACCTTTATTATAACTGATGTTATAAAATATACGGAATAATTTGATTTGAACATTTAACATTGTTTACCATCTTACATTTGATATTATTTATCCTACACCTTTATTATATATACAAAAAATAACATATGTGAATGGAAGGTTCCAACGGGGTTGGCGTGGACCTTTTGTAGGCGAGGCACTAGGGGTTTCCCTTAATATATATAATAAAAACAAATATCTCAATCTATGATTGCAATTTAATTTTTGAAAGAATTAGATTTTTGAGCTTGAAATCAGTAAAGTTAGGTTAGGTTAGTTGGATGCAAAACATTATATGTATAACGCTAATTTAGAATTTAAATTTCACTTTATTTTTAGCAACTCTGAAACTCTTTTGTCTAGATCAACCCCCTCCATACCACGTTTGATGCAGTAAATAAAACAAAATCTATTACATAATTAATTTGCTAGGGGTTATTTTGTGAGTAGAACTCCTCCTAGAGTTTTTAACCGATTTTGATGTTTTTGGTGTCATTTTACAGAGCTCACTCTGAAGTTGTGCTTCCCCTAAAATGAGCTCAATGTATGTTAAGGGCTTCGCCCCAGTGGCCCTCAAAGTTGCCATGTTAATCTTATGGAAGGTCAATCTTAAGGAAGAAGAAGAAATATTTCTTTTGATTTTATCAGGGGCACAAAAAACAGCTGTTCGTATGAAAAGCTTAAAACAGCTGATTTTGATCAACAGCTGATTTTGATCAACAACTGATTTGGATCAAAAACTGAATATAATTTTAGGTTAGGTAAATCAAGCAATAGCGAAGCATTGCAATGTCCACTAGTGACAAAGGGCGGGTCAATAACAATCATAGCAGACGTTATCTGGTAATTTAATTTAGTGTTCAACTAAAGATAAACCTAAATTTCCAATACCAAGCTTCCAAAATAAACAGGAAAAATAATCAGCAATAATCGATTGTCTACGTCTTGTTTTATGAAAGTAAAATAATAACAAATATCATCAAACCATATTAAGTTAATTTTACTAAACAGTCACAAAAGATCAAATTTTAAACAAAATTGTGAGCTTAAAAAACCACACGGGAGAAGTGAAAATTTCTTTGGCGATATTCTAATGAATATAAAATATAATATGGAAATTATAATTTTAGTTGCTAAAAAAATCATGCATAAACAAATTTTCAAAGTACACAAAATTGTTATTTATACTTTAAAAACGTTTCTTACATAGAAACAAGTAACAACATTATTTTTACTTTATATTTACATTGTTTTTGGTTTCAATGGTAATGAATGTAAGTTCATTCAAAAAACATGTGTTGGTTCTTCAGTCTAGGCCTAACCTAAAATTATTAAAGGTTATATATTGAAATCAACTGTTTATCTGTCTTTTAATTCAATTAAATTGTGTTAACATTAACGGGTTAAGTTTATTAAGTAGGACAATATGTTACGCTTATATACGCAACTCAAATATAGGCTACTAAACTAGCAATGAGTTCGTGGCCTAACCAGCTAAGCCGTAAGTAAGTCTATGGTGATGGACGCTAACGATGCTGGTTCAAATCTCGGCAAGACCAAAACCTTTTTCAAACTGACGGAATAGAGCGTTTCATAAAATGCATGGGAAAATGCGTGACGGTAAAATCTGATTCAACACCAGCAAACATAGCGCCGAGGTGCGCCTGTAGTATACACTTCAAAATTACCTATAGGCTACACATTACATAGGCGATGAATTTTAGTAAACTAATATTTATAGGTTTTATTACTATAGTCAGTTTTTCAATTTTTGCAGTCAACCTATTCAAAAATCGTTTCTGGATTAAATTTGTTGAGTTCATTTTACTTTCTCACTATTTTTTGCCTTTTACTTTCTCACTATACTATAGCATAGAGAAAGTATAATGATCGCAAAAAAATCGATGTTGAGATTTTTGTGGAAATATCCGTTTTGGGACCAAAAAAGTGGTTTTTACAAAATGTATGTCTGTATGTATACAAAGCTAGAGCGAAAACTATTAGATCGATTTCAAACAAATTTGCACCAGACAGGTCAAGTAGGTCTGTATAGATGCAAGAAAAACGGTTTTAAATTTTTTTGAAAAACAACCCCCTTTTTGGCAAAAAAATCCCCCAAAAAATCAGTTATTATTTTTTTATAAAAAACAGCTCTAACGATTTTGATAAAATTTGGCTTATTTGTAGCCTTTAATGTACCCTACCATATACAAAAAACAGCATCTTTCTAAAAATTCTCGTTTAGCTAATAATAATAATAACTGATTTTTTGGGTTTTTTTGGCAATAAAGGGGTTTGTTTTTCAAAAATTTTCTAAAACGTTTTCGTGCATATATACAGGCCTAATTGACGTGTTTGGTGCAAATTTTTCGAAATCGATCGAACAGTTTTCTCTCTAGATAATAATAATAATATTTATTAGGTAATCTCCTACTGTAATAAAAAATCACCTCTCTTACCCCGCTCTACAAGTCACAGTGAATCTGTTTAATAATTTAAATATGTTTGTGAGAAAGTATGTGCCAGTTCCTGGTACCGTTTATTTGAAAATATCTTTGAGAATACATTTTATGAAACCCGAGGGCAATGATTCGAAACGAAGTTTGAACCATTTCAAATTTAGATTTTCAATTTTAATAAGCGTACTTCTGAATTTTGAGTTCTAAAGTAAGAAAATAACAGTAAATTCCGTAATATAAATGAGTTCTAAATATGCCTATATAAGTTTAAGCTGTAAATAAACTACACTGATTATCAAATCCTATAAAAGCGAGTGTCCGTAGGTGAGTAACTTATAATATAACAACTGATTTCATACATCATCTGAAATTCTTAAACAAAATTAAGCGTAGATTAGACTTTGGGGTTATGTTTACAACTTTAATCAATATAAGTCTTGTGAAGTTGATTTTCTTAAAATATGAGTTATAGAACTAATATAGGCTATAATACGAAATAAAGTTTGCTTTGAGGTTATAAACTGTGTATAAATACAAACTTTTATCGTTAATATATTCGTTTATACAAATTTAAAGAAGAGATACCTATTCGTATAACATTTTTATAAACATATTCAATTATTAATTTCTTCACTATATAGTATTAATAACGTCTAAATCATTTGATTTATCAATATGATATAAAAAGCAATTAAAAGAATAATTTTATATTTCAATAAATATATTAAATGCAAACTTACTTTCGTATATAAATTTTTTTAAACTTTAACAAATGGGCCTACAGTTTTATCTAAGTATGTATATAAAAGCCAAATCCACTGACTCACTGATCACGATTTCTCAAAAACTACTGAACGGATTAGAATGAAATTTGGTATGTAGCTTTTAAGATAGGTTTTCAAAAATTAGAAATCTTAGGGGGATTTGGGGTGGGGTCAAAGTTACTAAATCACGATTTCTCTAAAACTACTGAACGGATTGGAATGAAATTTGGTATGTAGCTACCTCTAGGACCGTAGGTGCTATCTAAGAAAGGTTTTCAAAAAGTTTGAAATTTTAGGGGAGGTTTGGGGGGTCAAAGTTACTAAAAAAAAACACCGAACGGATTGGAATGAAATTTAGTATGTAGCCTCCTCTAAGGGCCCTAGGTGCTCGCTAAGAAAGGGTTTTAAAAAAATTGAAATTTTAGGGGAGGTTTGGGGGCGTGAAAGTTACTAAAATTCCCCATAAGAAATACATAGTGTAATATATTTATTGATATAAAATATTTTTTGTTAATATACATTTAACTTTGATTTGTCTATCTGTGCAAAGCCGGATCGGGCCAGGTAGTAAACCTTATAATTGTACACATTTACCGAGTTAAAATGCCCGTCAGTATAGTGAAGTAGACCTAAATAGAGACTGTTGTTTTTAAATAGTATTTTTTTTTATAATTTATTTCTGATGTGAATCTAATTTATCTGCCTGTGATTTTTCACGGAGGCTTACTAGTACTCAAATAAATAACGTTAGTCCAATACAGAAAACTTCAGAAATTTCAACTGTATATTTTGTCGAGATGTGTGTCACTTTAGAAAGTACAATTAGAGTCATAATTTTATGTTGACGGCCTAATAACATTTTCGAAAAGTAATTCAAAGTGATAATAAACACAACTTGTTCCTTTATTAGGCGACTAATGTTTAAAATGTGTAACCCTTCCCATCCGAAGAATTTAATTATGAAATCGAAACAAATAATTTGCATCGAACAAATCTAAAGTCATTGTTACAGATGTTGTTTTCAATATCAGTTTTAAGAAAGGGTTAAATCGTACTCAACATCTGTTGTCAGCCCTTTGCAATTAAAACGCATTTACATTATTCTCATTTATGAAATAATTAAATCCATGTCGACAAATTGTTTATGAAAGTCAGTTTGAAGGGTGTTTCATGCGGATGTTTAGCGCGGAGGGATTAGAAGTGGACCAAGGGTGGATGGCATCTGTGGATTTCATTTCGTTCCTTGTAGCTTGTAGTAGGCGTGCCGCTCCTATTCATATGCAAGTGGATCGCTAACAAACATTCTCAATAATCACTATCGTATGCCGAGTATTCGCTTAGCTCGACATTTGTTACCCGTTTAATATGTATTAAATCTCGTTCACAATTTATAGCACTTTGTTGCGTAATTTAATTGGAAGTTCTATTAACAGATTAGCAATGATAGGATTCTATTTAGGAATATTTACTGCTTTATGATAATGCGCATCTGGGTAAGTGTTATGAGTTTAATGTAAGATAAGTGCAAGTGCAAACAGCACTGCCCAATGTGCAGAACGCTCATATGCCTATATTTGAAGCTATACTAAATCAACAATTATTAGCCACAAATATCCTAATAATCGTATTCATAAGAATTGTTAATTTGAAATATTTCTATCATACTTTACTGAATGTTTACGATCAAGATTTTTCAAATATTCACGCAAATTATATTGGTACAAAAATCAGCTGTTTACTATAGTACAGCTACACTTCCATTTAGGCTATTTCTCAATGGTATTTACATAACAGTTGATGTAATGCTTTGAAACAATTTGTAGTTTTAATTTTTAGGTTAGAATTTCGACTAAGAGTAGAGCCAAGTAACCGTTTCTTGTTATCTATCTATCTATATAAAAGCGAAATGGCACTGATTCATTCATCAGCAGAAATAAAAATCTACTGAACCAAATGAGTTCAAATTTGGCATGCATATTCAGTTGGACCTTTAGACGCGCACTAAGAACGGATTTTGAAAACATCCCAAAGATACGCCCAATATTCGAGTTTTTCTAGAGATTTTTCGCGTTTTATCAGCTTTTTCGAGAACTAATTGGCAGAAAATGTTGAAATTTGGTACTTAGGTTCGATTAAGGCCTTTAAGCCTTTAGGCCCTTAAGACTACTTTCAAGTAGTCTTTTAAAAAATGTTTGAGATTCTCCCAAAATTACGCCAGAAATAGGCGTTTTTGCATTTTTCCTTGCGTTTCCAATGCGTTTTTGATCATCCTCAAATTACGCCCGAACGGATTGGAATAAAATTTGGTATGTAGCTTCCTCTAGGGCCTTAGGCGCTCTCTAAGAAAGGGTATGAAAAATTTCGAAATTTTAGGAGGGGTTTGGGGGGATCAAAGTTACTAAAATCATAATTTCAGATCTTTTATTATTATGACAATAGTGCTTTTATTATTTAAGATCTATATATATAAAAGCCAAATACCACTCACTAACTGAACACTTCAAAAGATTACAATTACGTTAAAAAGACTGAAAATACTAACCACCACGGGCAACGCCGTACGTGTCAGCTAGTTCTCTAATATAACTCCTGTTATAGGCCTATCTATATAAATGAATCTATATATATATATATAGGCCTATATATTCTTTTGTTCAAAATCAAATCTCCGAAAGTTCTTCATCGATTGCTTTGAAATTTTGACAAAAAGTTGCATTCGAATACACGAGTGTTTTTACAAACTTTTTGAAAAACAGCATCATCTATTGGATGTAAAAACAACACACTATACTAAATAGTTCACAGCAATGGGAGTACGATACTAAATAATATTTAAATATGTTTATTGTTGTAATCAGCTGTTTGCTCTAATATTTCCATTAACAGCTGATTTCAAACTTTGACAAAATATTTCTATTTGTAACTTTTAGGTTAGGTTTTCATAAACAATGCCGTCTGTCCAACGAAAAAATAACACGAACTATACGAAATAATTTACATTAATGGTAGCGCCATAATAAATAATAATTCAATATGAATGAATATGAATAATTAAATACTATCTGACTCGTATGAATACTTCGCAAGTTAGGAATGGGTCTACTTACCTGATTTAATACATTGATTTGAATTAAGTAAATTACGTTTATTTATTTACGTTGGTTTAATTTTATTGATTTTTGTGATAGATTACACTTGCATATATAATGAAAACAATCTTACTAACAGCTGCCACTGTTTGTATATTTTTTGTCAATAGCGGGGAACATAATCTTTAAAATGATGCTTGCATAATTAATTTTGATAAAAAATTAAGGGAGATATAGCTCAGAGACAAAAAAACATCTTTGAGAAATAATATATAAGGATGTTTAGTGGTGTTGGTATAGTAATCAGCTGTTTGCTATACTATTTCCATTAACAGCTGATTTCAAACTTTGAAACAAATATTTTTATTTCTAACTTTTAGGTTAGGTTTTCATAAACAACGCCATCTGTTCAACGTAAAAATAACACAAACGAAGTTATACTAAATAATTTACGGCAATGGGAGAGCCATAATAAATAATCATTAAATTTGTTTAGTGGTGTTGGTATAGTAATCAGCTGTTTGCTCTAATTAACACCTGATTTCAAAATTTAAAACAATTATTTGTATTTCTAACTTTTTAGGTTAGGGGTTTTTTTAGTGTAGGTCTAAGCCTTGCTAGTTCTTTTGACCTTTATTATAACTGCTGTTATAAAATATACAAAATCCTTTGATTTGGACAATAAACATTATCTACCGTCTTAGCTTTTGAAGTTCAGCTATTATTAATTCTAGGGTAGGAGAGGTGATTTTTTATTAAAGTCAAAGATTAACTAATAAATATTATTATTATTATCTAGAGAGAAAACTATTCGATCGATTTCGAACAAATTTGCACCTAACACGTCAATTAGGCAACTATAGATGCAAGAAAAAAGGTTTTGAAACATTTTGAAAAACAACCCCCTTTATGGCCAAAAAAACCAAAAAAATCAGTTATTATTATTATTACTAGCTAAACAATAATTTTTAGAAAGATGCGGTTTTTGCATTTGGTAGGGTACATTAATGGCTACAAATAGCCAAATTTTATCAAAATCGTTAGAGCGGTTTTTTTATAAAAAAAAAAATAACTGATTTTTTGGGGGTTTTCTTGCCAAAAGGGGGTTGTTTTTCAAAAATTTTCAAAACCGTTTTTCGTGCATCTGTACAGGCCTACTTGACATGTTTGGTGCAAATTTGTCTGAAATCGATCGAATAGTTTTCGCTCTAGCTTTGTATACATACAGACATACATACATACATACAGACATACAAACATACAGACAGACATTTTGTAAAAACTACTTATTTGGACTCAAGAGGTCCCAAAACGGACATTTCTTCAAAAATCTCAACATCGATTTTTTTGCGATCACTATACTTTCTCTATATGCCTAACTATAGTATAGTGAGAAAGTAAAAGTTACGTAAAGATAGCAAGGGGTGGGGAAATTACACGGTTCTCTTCTAGTTTGAGTGTTTTGCAATTCAGAAAGTGTATGGTTAAGGTTTGGTTCCTCATTAAAAAAATATATTGGATATCACAATTTAGTAGTAAAGCTTAGTTCATAGCTATGTTTTAGGATTTAAATGATTACGAAAATAAAAACCTTAGGCCTACGCTCTTAAAAAATAAATTATTAAAAAATTTTGTAATCTGTTTATTTAAATAATTTAAAAAATATAAACGTAAAAACAGCTTTATACTGTACTTCCTCAGGTCCTAACTGAATAAATAGAAAGTTTGCTTTTCATTTTAAGAATATTTTGTGTCAAGCTACTTTATTAGGACGGTGATTTTTTCTTCAACATTTTTCTTTGTTAAATAAACAAATTAAAATGTATAGTTATTTTGAATTTAACTTGTATTTCTACTATTATGTACTTTTCCTAAATTTCTTGCAGGGCTGTGCATTTATCAGAGTTATAAGATTTTCCAAATAATGGCATGCTCAGCTAAATATATAAAAAGCACGCATATCACTAAATATTTTATGAATAATGCAAAATAGTTTCTACTACAGTATTTTCATTAACCTAGTACGTTAAATTTGTAGTTCTCAAACTCAAACATAATTGACATTAACACGCATCACACGATAGCCACACGACATCACACTGACAATGAAAATATTGTAAATAATAATAATTAATTACAAGAGATATTTATGTTTCCGCTGCTTTAAACAGTGGCAGCCGTTGTAAGTAGTGACCTTTGCACTGTTCGCTTTGCTCTGGTGAATTGCAACGTTCATGTTACCCAGCAGAAAGGCGTGATTGTTAAGACTGGGTTTCACAATAAATCTTGCCCCTTATTTAGATAAACATATACGACTAGTACTATCTTGTAAAGAATTTAGTATTGTGCAAATTATTTCAAAATATGAAAAAAGAAATACGTCCTGTTTTGCATTTAGACGTACTGTTCACTCTAGTTTGATTTGTTCTATTTTGTATTTAAAAGGGCGTTTAATATTTAGTTAGTTTTCTGTGGTTGTTGATGTTTTACCTTCTAAAATCTAAATATTTTGACATTTTATCAGTTTACTTTTGTGGTCCAAGTTATTTTTAGCTCGATGTACTAAAAAACGTTCAGCTTTTAGAAGGTAATGTTTTTAACTGCTAAATTAAAATTTTCGATTTTTTGTAAAATTAAGAGTTTTTTTGTGACAATTTAAGTAGAGGGAGATTATAATAAAAACAGAAATATACATGACTGAAAACATATTTCACAAATTTTATTTAAATAGAAATACACTCATTTTTGTCTATTAATATAATGGATAAAAATATCCTTAAATAATTCTGATTACTTTTATATTAGACTTCAGAGGATAAATACAAGGAATATGAAAACATGTTACCACCAAGTAATACCGACACCGAGAAGGAAGCTGTATTACGATGTATACAAAGCAAAGGACACGAATAAAGCGACTTAGGGAGGGACAGACTGACCTCTTATTGCAGGGATATTGCAACCCCTAAGGCTTCTGTAAGACATCATCGGGGTGAGATCAAATACCTTGGTAACATCTTGCTCGACGTCCAGACGTTTGTATGCTTTATTGCTCCTTATGTAATTCATCCGGAAACAGCAATCAGATTTTTTAAATGGATCTTTGTAGTAAAAGTTTTTTTAACGAACTATATAATTTTATTGAACACTATGGGAGACCTCTGCTTGCTCTGCACGCCAACCCCGTTGGAAGCTTCTATGTGCTATGTTTTATTTATAATAAAGGTGTAGGATTAATAATGACCTCAAAGTTAAGATGGTAAATAATGTTAAATGTCCTAATCAAATTACTGCGAATATTTCATAACAGCAGATATAATAAAGGTTAAAAAAACCAGGAAGGTTCAGGACTACACTTAAAAAAAACCTAATTAAAAATTATAAATACAAATAATTGTTTCAAATGTTGAAATCACCTGTTAGTAGAAATATTATTGCAAACAGCTGGTTACTGTAATTATTATTTATAATGGCGATCACATTGTCGTCAAATATTTAGCAAGTGTGTGTTGTTTTTACTTCCAACAGATGGCGTTTTTTTACAAAAACCTAACCTAAAAATTAGATATAAGAACAAAAAACAATGGTTTCAAATCAAAGTTTGAAATCAGCTGTTAATTGAAATATTAGAACAAACAGCTGATTATTGTACAATCATATTTATTTATTAATCGTGTGGCACTCCCATTGCTGTAAAATAATTAGTATAATTTGATTGTTTTTAAGTCCAACAGATGGCGCTGTTTAAAAAAAAGTAAATAAAACACGCATGTTTTTTAATTCAACGTTGTGTTAAAATTTCAAATAAATCAGTGAAGAGCTTTCGAAAATTTAAGATTTTTAACAAACAAACATTTACATTTTTATTTATATAGATTTAAAGATGTTTGATTTTGCTGATTAAAGTTCGCACTTTGGTTTTCTTAAAAGCTAAAACCTTAAGAGGCTTTGTCCCCACTAGTACAGGACTATTGAAGGTTTGAAAATGGAATACCACACATAAAAATGCAACATCAATATACGCATTTGAATCAATGACAGCCCTTACCGGTGCATATTGAATCCTTGACGCCTTACCAGCTGAGTTTTAGCAGTTAATTTAGTTTGAAAACGAATCGTAAAGGAGTATGATTCAAATAAAATAACGTAATCTTGTTTATCATAGAGTTTAACTGTAATAGTTTCTTGTAGGGTATTTACAAGAAAAATGTTGAGCACGTAATCATCCACGTTTTTTATCCAAAACTTAACAAAAATAATTCTTTTGAAAGAAAACACGATTGTGACATTTAAAAAAATACCAAAAGGATCTATGTAAAGTAACGAATACATTCAGCATATTTAAAACGACTTAACATAAAAATTTGACTCTCTGTTTAGGCCCATCTTCATTGCAGCATAGTATCTTGTAGTTTTACTGGTTTTCAATATTGAATTAGCAACGTTGGAAATTAGTTAATTCTAATTTGATCGTGTGCTCGGTAGGTACATGGGTTTACTGAGGTCAGTAATACTTAATAGTATAAATATATTTAGCAAAAATGAGCTATTGCAGTACCCCTAATGGTAATATAAAAGGTCGGGAGTAATAAATGAGCACAGATCATAGTCCCCAGAACCCTTTTGGGGTGTCACTAAACATTATATATGTAAATATATGTTCGCACTATAGCGGCCGCATTTTAAGTCCGATTTGGTCCAAATTTTTTACTCACGGTGGTTATCTACGTCGCTCATACGAGTTCGTTAGCCAACAAAATCCAACAATTGGAAGCACGTTTTTTTTACAGGAAGTAACTATTTTTTGAGATTTTTCGTACGAGAATAAAACTGTTTTAGAGTTTTATCTTGACAAATACATGTAGTATATTATTCTGCACATTTTTTGTTTTTTTGCACGACCTTACAGCTCACTTGGTTCCCCCAAAATCTACCAAAACGTAAAATACCATAAAAGTACCCGGTTCAAATCCACGTGGTGGATTTGATCAAGGCCCAACGGCCGAGTTTGTACTCTGCCAGCAAAGTGAAGCAAGGCCGAAGGGAAAACTCGCTGTGAGTGGAACGAAGAAGCGCGAGTCGAAGCTGGAGGCTTAGGTGCAAACAAATTTTACATGTAAACTGCATGTAAAACATGTAAACTTAATTTTGAAAATTTGCCCAACTCACGTCAGCGGTAAAGCTGGGTCGTCGAATTATTTTAGGTTCTGGTTATTGGAAAGTACGAAGTGGTTGTTTAGCAGACTCTGTGACGAATATAATTTCATCGAACTAGATTTATCTGTCCCGGAGAAAACCGACTGTGACAAATAAAAAACAAGTGATTCTATAAGAGTTCAAATCTTTTGATATGGGAACAAATTAAAATCAATAAAATCAAGTACCACGAGGCCCCCACGGGTTCAAAATGTACACAACTCCAATATGAACGACAATATTGAAAACTAGTCAATCTAAAAGGTACTTTACTACTATTGACATGTTTACACATAATACTAACTTCGGATGTTAACCTAATTTTCATATTTTATTGTATTCTTATTTTTTGGCCAATCTGTATTATGTAACCAAAATAATTTACTTTGTTCAAATACTAACTTTAATTTAATTATTAGGACACGTCTTTATACTCGTACTTTCTTTTCTTTAGAAGTTTCATCTTCCATCTGTTTCCAAGATCTGCCAGTACTAGTCAATCTTCTCAAACGCTCTTGTTCATAAAGCTCGACCAGTCAAGTCTAATTATTTCGACAAACAACACAAATAACAAATATAATATAACCCAAGTTAAACACCAACGAGTATTGATATTTTACGAGCTATAATAAAATAATAATAATAAATAATAAAACACAAATAAGTTATGTCCGTCTGTCCGTGTCAATCTGAACCAATCAACTGTGAATGTAAAGAGATCATCAAAGTCCGAGAGCTATCAAGCCACGTTATCAGCCCCATAAAACTGTAATGTAATAACTCCCCCTAATGAAATTAGCTAGAGCCATGCAAGGCCCCGCCCATCAATCCGAAGTATAGCCCCATCTGTCGGATTGATTGAAATAAAGTGAGTGGCTGTTTAAACAGCGCTTCTGTCATTGCTGATAAACGCCCCAGCTGATTCTTATCATACGGTTCCTTCTCAGTTACAATTTAATTATTCTAACCCTCAATGTATTATAAACTAGTTAGTGTCGGTCGGTCAACAATGAACCATACGGCGGATAATTGAATCAATCTGATTGCTTATCGCGGGCATACCGCTGCATTTCATTCCCGATGGTAAACAAGAGCAATTTGAAGCACGGCCTATAGGGCTGCGGAAGAACAAAGATTAGCTGCCGATGTTTTGTGATACAAATATTGACAGATAGGGTTGAGGGAAAATGAATGTAGTTTATCAATTGCGCTTTATACCAAGTCTGAAAAATTCGATATTATTTAAAATAGCTCACACGTAAGCGTATAATAACTTACTGCTCCAACTTTTCCCAAATTTGTTACAAATATGTTTTTTAAATTATTAGATCCTGGGCTAATTCACTCCCGCTAGAAAACTGTTTCTCTTTAGAATCGTAAAAGAGTCACGAATAACATTTCGCAAGTTGCTACGGTGTTAAAACATTGTTTAAATAGTTTTGTTTGGACAAATTGTAAAAACAGCGACCGAGAACCTCTCTCTCTCGCATTTACGAAAAGTATGCACTACATATACATACCCCTAGTTATCAATTAAAAAACACATTTTTAGACTAAATTTTCAAAATAAACTCTTCAGGATATTGTTAAGGGTGTCTAAATATTAAATAATTATTTTGGCAATATCCAAAATTGGAATTTTTGGAATGGTGTTTGGACGTTGAAAATAGTATTTTTTGTGGTTGTTACACATATATTAATTTATTTCTCGAATACGGAAACATTTTAATAGACCTTTTAAGTTTAAAATGGCACAAACAACCTCTACAAAATTTTAACGTGGTGAAAATTCTTACAATTTGTTTAAAAAAAATGTGAAAATTGAGAAATACAATTATTACAAAATAGAACATGTTATCATAGAAAAATCTTTGACAATAATCGTTAACTGAAAAATATAAAGATTTGCTGTAATTTCGGTTCAAGTAAAATAAAGGTAATGTTTGTTTTAAGTTCGGTAATGAAACCTTTGTAGATGAAAACTGGAATCTGCAATATATAAACATTTTTTGGAGCCTCCCTTCTCTCTGTCTGTCATATGTTTCTATTTTATTTCATATTAATGTACAAATAAATATATACCAGTTTGTGTTTAAGTAGTTTAGTAGAAGGAGCTTATCCTCCTAAAAATTTGAGGCAATATTTAGGATATATTTGGACGACTGATTTTCAAAAATAAATGATAAAATATTATAAGGGAAGCTTTTCTGCAATTAAAATAACTAGTTGAATACGTCAACGAAAATTAGAAGGTTTTAAAACAAGCTCTCTTCTATTTTCAGTTGTTACTTAGTAATCCGTGGTGTTAAATTTTATTGGTTTGAATTATTCGGGCATGTAGCTTACTATATTTTTACATCGGTAATATAAATACAACCCTCCTTATGCAGTAACTAACATAATCATTAGCCTAGATCTAGACATACGGTAAAAAAAGGTATGTTAACACGTTCACTGCTAAGAAAATTTCGTATTTCCTATGCTAGGAGCTGACCTTTTATTTTTTATTTTTTATAGTCTAAATGAGTAGATAAATTACTTTATTTTTTATTTTTGAACCTTTCTACGTAATAATCACTAATATTTTAAAGCGGACGCACATGTGTGTTCATAGCACATAGGCTTAAAATTGGCGTGCGAATTCTTACGCAATGCTCTGCGTTGAAAACACTCCCAATACCGTGGTTGGCATGCGAAGCACGCAATGTATTGTGTATTGAAAATACTCCCAATATGGGGGTTGATGCGCGAAGCACGCAATGCACTGATCGTCGGCCGCTTCTCATAGTGTTCAGTGTCAAGCTCACATTATGTCCGTCCTTAGCAGTGAACGTTAAAGACCGTAGGTTTATTGTTTAACATTTGTTAAAGCTGGAAAATTTGTTTTAAAGCTGCCTATGATCACATTGGCTGAAGTGAAATTTTATCTGAAACCTTAGAAAAATCTCAAATTGAGAATTAGATTTTTTCTGAAGATTTATGTTTCGTTATTATCAAGAGTTTTTTGTATGCGATTTAATACGAATGAAATTATAAAACTATTAATTTCTTAATGAAAACATACACTTTTTAAAGTCATCGTTCTGGGTGATAATAAAATGTGTAGGAAGCAATAAAACATAAATGTCCCAATCTGAAGCATGTTGTTACCCTAGGTATTGTAAACTTGCCAGGTGATGTTTTGCAGAAACTGTGGGGGTCGCAATAACAGGTCAGCCTCCCCTAAGTAGGTTTATTTGTGTCCTTTGCTTTGTATACATCACCTTAGAACATATTCTTTCAATTTGTTTGATTATAACACTCTTAGGTTTGAATTTATACGAGGACAATTTATAAGAATATGTTCTGAAATATGTCCAATACTTATTCATTAATTGCTGAAGATATATGTTGGTACGGATGCGATATTGTAATGTTATAAAAAACAGAATTATGAGAAAATATTTATTTTTGAATAAAAACTAATAAGCATCATTAGCCAACATATTTCTTAAGCTACAGTTGATGTAAACTTAAACCTGCTTTGGAGATAAACAAGTTTCTATTATTACTGAAAACTAGTAAGCCCCCGTGAAAAATTACAGGCAGAATAATAGATAGATAGATAGATAGATAGATAGATAGATAGATAGATGGATAGAAAAGACTTTATTTTGGGCGAAGTTAGGACCATTTATACACTTAACCCATAGCTAATTGTATCTGTATTAATTAGATATACATTAGAAATACATCAATAAAGAAGTATTTAAAAACAACATACTTTATCTAGGCCTATCTAACTGTGCTAATGGGGATTTTTAACTCGGTAAATGTGTACAATTATAAGGATTTTTAAACTGTGCCTATTTGTTAAAATTTTGTATTTATATACGTTATTATATATTTAAATAAAGATAAAAATATTACCTTTTAATTACTATTTATTTCATATTAATAGATCAAATGATTTAGACGTTATTATTATTATAGTGAAGAAATTTATAATCGAATATGTTTATATGTTATATAAATATGTACGAATATTTCCGAAGCTAAACAAATAGGTATCGCTTCTTTAAATTTGTATAAACGAATATATTGATAATAAAAGGCTTTATTTATAAAATATACAGTTTATAATCTCAAAGTAAATATCTATATATCTAATTCCGTAAGCCCAAATTTGCAAATGAAATTGTGAGCGAACGGTAGATCGTAGAAAGCTCGGAGAGGTCTCATTTTAGAGGTCTGGGCATGAAGTTTTGGGAGAAAAATATTCAATTTTGTTAATTGTGTCACGAAAATTTATTACGGAATAATATAATTACCATTTAAATAGCATGGGAATATGTAGGTGTAAATCAGGTGATTTTAGTGTTAAAAACAGGTGATTGTATACAATAATTCCCATTTAAATAGCATGGGAATGTATAGGTGTAAATCAAGTGATTTTAGTGTTAAAAACAGGTGATTGTATATCAATTGGAAAATTCAGCTATCATAACAACACCTGAATGTGCAGTTTTGTGATGTGTTTTGTTATTGTAGCTGTGTTTTTGTTTCAAAGTGAGAATTAAAATCAAAGCTTAGGCTATATGATTAAATAAATTATAAAATTATTTCAACTGTACTTTTTTACTGTAATGAATAACGCTTGAAAACCACCTCGCAAAGGTAGGCCATCACGAAGAGGTATGGCTCCTAGAAATACATCCTATATATAGGGGCTATTACCCCTACAAGCCACTAGTTATAGCATGTATTAGTTTTATAATTAATATTTTTTTTAATCAACTTCAAAAGAAATTATAATGATTGAAGTTGTTAACATAACCCCAAAGTTCGCTAGGTTTTGAACAGATGATGGGTGAAATCAGCTATTATATTTTATGTTACTTATATGTACGGTCGTACACTCGCTTTTGTATATTGTTGGGGAGTTGATATTGTTTCTCCCGAATTATTTACCGTCGGCAAGTTTTCTGCTATCAATACTTTCAAACGAAAAAGAGAAATTATTTGATTCGAACAAAACGTTTGTCCGACACGTAAAATGAAATGTGTTACGGTAACAATCACTTCGAACGCCGAGAAGAAATAATTCCAGCAACGTGCAAGCAATCGAGGGGTGGTTTCCTCCCTCCCAAAGAACATCCCGCAACAAAAGAGACTCTCTTTACGCAATTCTAAGTTATCTTTTTCAATAACAGGGTCGGCGGTCCCAGTTCTGCTGTTCCATAATACATACAACACGTTCCGACCCCACTGTGTACAGTCCGCGAAACACAATCTGCCAGATTTTGGCTTCACTTGCTACAATAATAAGTCGAGAGAGATTTTCTATTCTGTTCTTTATATTTATTTTGAAAGATTCGTTCTTTTATATTTCATAATCCTTGTATTATACTAGATTTCTTCAGATTTTCTTATTTGATTAAAACTATCAGCGATTTCAGAGAGTAGCATGTAAGTAGTTTATATCGGCAACTGCACAGACAAAATTTTAATAACCTATTTTTATTTTAAGAAATTCTCAAACTTAAAAACCTTTAATTGATTTATTCGCACAGGATTATTATCAAAATGTGTTTGCATTTGAGTTATCTGTGTATTGTAAAGCACAAGTTTTTATATTACTCATTGTATTTTTATCCAAGTCACAAATTTGAGTAAAAAGAGTAATTTTGTCCGTCTGTGTGACTTTTTTATAACGTGAAGTAATTTACTTACCTCTTCATGACGCGTTTCGGAACTTTATTCCATCATCCGATTCTCGCTCTATTGAGGGATTGTTTTTTTAATTTTATATTTTATTTTATTATGTTCCAAATATTGTAAGATGTACGGAACGTCATGGTTATATCTAATTTTTTCAATGTATTACAAATCTAAAAAAACAATCCCGGTAGAGCAGAAATCAGGAATATACAAAATCAATTGTAACGAATGCGAATGTTTCTATATAGGTCAAACCGGGAGACAATTTAAAAAAACGGTTCAAGGAACATCTACCTAGTAATAGAGGTACCAATGCAAATCTAATTACGCGCGCCAAATTATGTATCACAATCATTCATATTCCAATTTTGATACCAATTTCCAACCATTACACATATGTAAGAAGAGGAAACAAATGGACTAGCTGAAAGAATGTGAAATTTATAAAGCCCAGAAAAAAGCCCGGAGCTTATGTTAAAATTACCAATTGAATTTCCATTCCAATTTGATGTATGACAAAGCAATGTCAATGGATAAGAAAAGCAAACACTGAGTGGTATTACACGTTAGAGGTCCGACGTCCTCAGTGACGTATGTATTCGACGATGTGCACAAGCCGAGGTTATAGCGTATATACATACTATTGTGCGCGTATATTTGTGTTATGTTGACTGTATATTTATTTTAATGTGTTAACGACCTCAATAGAGCAAGAATCTGATGATGGAATAATGTTCCGAAACGCGTCATGAACAAGTAAGTAAATTACTTAAAGTTATAAAAGTCACACAGACGGACAAAATTACTTTATTTTATTTATTTCATATTACGATTTAATTAAAAATCCGATTTTGATAAAACATTTACTGGAAGCACACTTACATAATGCAAAGGTTCTACTGGCCGTCCAATATCAGTAACAAATAATATTGAAAATCTAGAGGGACTATTCCAAGTATTGCACATACGTTTTAGTAGAACTTCATTGAACTTCATCAGTGAGGCGTATGTTTAAAGCTATTGTATATTAGCAATGGTGCATGATATTCCGAAAATTTTATCTATTGCCACATTAATCTAAATATATTTATAAAAAATCAACTCGGTTCTTGGTTTCAATCTGCCAGACGTCAATGAGAAACCACACCTTCAACTATCTCGTGTGCATATCTGGAAATGATAACCAAGCTCAAAATTTCATAAGGATGACCAACAAAGTACTACAGGTACCGAGTTATTCGGCTTATTGTTAGAAATATGCCTCTTAGAGTTCATTGTTTTCAACAGAATATGTCTACCAATTATAATGTGAACAGCTACGGAATCACTTCGATTGATTCACACACACCATCGAGGAGAGGTCATTCTATACCCCTTGAACTAACACCACCTGGTGCGTACTTATGGTCTATTCTACAAGAAACTATTTTTACACAACACCAGGCTATCACTGGCGAATTGCGTAAGAAACGTAATATAAATGACACAACAGTTTTTCGGACAAGTTTGAGAACCTTCAAAGTACTGATTAGATGAAGGAAATCTGGAAATGGCAGTCACATAAACAAATTTATTCCGTCACAAAAATCTTTGAATTGTTGTTATTTTTGACTAAGTAGTTTAAACTGTACAATGTTTAAATAATTAAATTAATTCAGATTTTTGTAAAAAATAAAGTAAATATGTCGTTCTTGTTGAAAACTTATTCTGTATTAGAATTATCTCAATTGCCCTTTACTTTCAGTCAACATCTGGTGTGATAACTGGTCTTGAAATAAAAAAAATAAACCACGAGATATTAAAATAAATTAACTTTATTATTTATGTAAAATGTAACTCATAAATAATAATAATTAACATTATTAAAAGGTTTTTACTGTGTCATTCAGCACACAATAAAAACAGTAAACACAATAATAAATGACATATCATCGTAAATTGTTTTGATCATCCAAAATTCCATTTTCAAAAAATGTAAGCCTTCCCGCAAAATCTTGAAAGAGAATTCTTTAATTTTAAACATTGGTGACTCCGTGTACGATAGCTGTTGTTGTATAAAAGTACCATTGATATTTTGGTTTTAGAGATATATTTGTTTGTTTTAAAAACATTATTAGATGTAGGCCTAAAAAAGTGATTTGACAATCAGTAAAACGTAATACTAGTTCCCATATTACGGTTGGTTTCGCGTAAACTTATTCCAAATATTATATGAAAGAAACAAATTTACAATCATTTAACAACTGACGTTCTTTTAATATGAAATATTTATTTGAATGTTAATAAGTCCTACAACCTATAAGTGGACTAGTATTTTTATACATTATTTGTATATACAGTATATATCTATACTAATATTATAAAGAGGTTAAAATTTGTTTGTTTGTATGTAGGGGGTAATCTCTGGAACTACTGAACCGGCTGAAAAAATAGTTTTACTAATAAAAAGCTATACTATCCCTTAATAACACAGGCTAGAATTCATTTTGATTTAAGGGGTGAAACATCCCATAAAACAATAAATATTAATTATACTTTCCTTAAAGCTAGAAAGCTGAAATTTTGTACATTTATTTCTTACATGAAACATAGAAAAGGTAATCTAGATTTGCATTTTGTTGCGTGCTACTAAGGGATCGAAATGTGATAACAACCCCTAAAACAATAAACATTAATTGTTATATTTTCCTTAAAGTTAGTGAGCTGAAAAGTTGTACATTTATTTCTTACAAGATTGATAGAAAAAGTATCATAGATTTATATTTTGACGCGTGCTGCTAAGGGGCGAAAATGTAGTAACAACCACTATACAAAATGTTAATTGTTATAGTACTTTCCTTAAAGCTTATTAATTTTAAGTGTTTTATAGGAAAGAAAATAAATAATATCACATGCAATTTAAATAGTTACGTCTAATTTTTAACAACTAACACCATTGTTTCATAAGTGGTAATCTGTTTGCGTTTGCTTCACCGCGGGGGTTGGTGAGCGAAGCGAGCAGGGGAAGGATTCCTCTATACAATCAGGCAAGCTTTTTATATAATAAATTATTCTTAATTGAAAATAGTTTCAGGTATATAAAAACCAATGACGAAATTTCAAAATAACTAAATAATTTAAATTTAAATGTAATTTATTTAACATCCGTAATCCGATTACAATTGAGTAATTTAGTTTATTCCCAATTTTATAGTTGAAATATTTTGGGATGAATTTAGAAAAAAAAATAGAACAACAATATTAAAAGTTTACAATATTAGAAAAATCTAAGAAATAAACTTATTAAATACGATATTAGTATTACTTATGTATAAATATTACACTTGGTTGCATCTCCTATATGTTAAGTTGAACAAATAATCAGTATTACAGTATTGCACATTTTTATTTATTTTGTGAAGAAATCTGGTAGAGGAGTGAAGTTGAGAAGGAAGTTTTGTTCAAGAAAAAACAAGCTGTCGACCATCATACGACAAGTTCAACTTTGGAGTCTAAATAATTAAATACCGAAATGAAACACTAGAGTTTATTGTCAGGAAGTTTTTGGTTAACATCACTTATCACTTTATTTTGCTTGTATACGACCCAAGATTTCACCATAACCCTCGCAGTTACACGTTCCAAAATCTGATTAGTCACATTTATTTTCCAAACGTGATGACTGCAACACAAACGGCAATAAAAACAACAGCAGAAGACGTGTTTTGGGAGTGTCTTGTCGATGGCCCACGAGGAAAACATGGACTAGACTCGCTTACAGAGCATCGACTTTGCTGTCGGCTTTATACAAACACGAATTCAAACTCTCCGGACATCCTTCGCCATGTTTGACAATATTGTATTCGCTTTTTGAAATTTTGGCATGAAATATAAATTGAAAACATTAGCCTTTTATTTGTTAACATGTATTATCAGATAGTAATAAATTTTTAGTATGAAAAAGTCCTTATTTTTCTTATTGTGTAATACACAATAGTTAATGTTGAAAGTTGGAAATTCCTTACATGCGCTTGGTTAAAGAAATTTAGACCATAAACATAAAAACTAGTTCTAACTTAAACTATTATACTTTAAAATGAAAACCTTGACAGTGTAGCTTATTCTACTAAAATTACCTAAACTGGTCTACTTTTCTCGCTGAATATAGAGTAGTTTTAGAATAACAATAATTTTAAAAGCATAGTAAGCAGCACTGTCGCATTACTATAGCCGAATTTTCTTATCAGGGAATAACTATTACTGCAAAAAAGGGAGTAGCCTGCAAAAAACGATCGCGGACACACGTAATTTCGGCTCGCGTAATTGCGAATCAAATTTAAATGTCCCTATTGAGGGTGGGTGTGTTGTGTTGTGTGTTACATGTTGTTTGTGAATGTTTTCGTGTAAATGTTTCATTTTATAAATTTGACGTGCATTAAAACAAATGTAAAGGACTAGTGAAGTGTAGGTTTGATAATGCCTGAATAAAAAGGCGAAACGTACGTCACCAGGAAATAAACAAGAAAAATAAAGGACTGAGAGCTGTAAGTAAACAAAAAAGTAAATTTATAGTAATATTTTACTACACAGTTTTTGAATACATCTTGTGACGCATCGTTTGAAACAGGTTTATTTAAGAATATCCAATCAAATTTGAGCCACGTAGCGTTCAACATATCTCCCCTTTACTTCTGAAATAACTGTATTTCATATTTTGAAGTTTATTATTTTCAGAAAAAGTTTGCGGATCCAAACATTTAAGACGAAGTTATGAAAAATATGTTTTACTTCATGTTCTGTACAGTTTCGGAGCCGTCACTTGCACAACGTGTAACTTCATTCATGCTAAGTTTATTGTTATTGGTTAGTTTCGGAACCCAAGTTACACTCGTACTTCTCGGGTTCATTTTAATTTTAATCTTATCACATAAATCTTTCAGTCAAATCACTATTCTTATATGAAGGAGTTATAATTTTGTTTTATCATTATCAAGTGTCACAGCCTAATAACTGTGAAACAATTACAGAGAAATTAAAAAAATAAAGCAGCAACGGCTACAGTTTAAAATCAGCTGCCATGTATAATTCCCCTCTTGTGAGGATACTTCCAACAGATAATTCACCAAAACAAGTAATTGCTAAATTAGTTTTATTCTTAAAAATCTACATCTAAATATCTATATATTTTAAAATAACATTTAAATGAAATACTATACATGAAAATGATTTTCAAATTTCAAGTACCTGTCAACTTACGTAATTCGAAAACTAGAACAGTTTTTCTGCGATTATATTACAGCAGGTATTTGATAAACTGAAATGGAATTTGCCTCTGCCCGTTAATTTACGCAGACCAAGTAAAAACAGAAACAGCCCCTTGCATTCATGTTATACTAACATTTTTGCTAGGTTATATCTGTATTAATGTGTCTACATCTCCTTGTCGACTAAGATCTAAACGACTGGTCAGGGATGCAAGCATGAGTAATAAGGGAGGGATTAAAAGGGATGGAATATAATCCCTTGTGCTGGTGTGATAAAGCACACCACCCTGACAACTCACTTAGTACTGATAACTTATTGAATGTGCATACGCCTTGTGTTTGTGAGATAGTAATGTAATCACTTTCATTTTGTTTTGTTTCATTGTGATGTTTTTTATTAATACATACGAATATTACAGTTGTCTCTAGATTGAAACACAGTGTCTAAACGGAATAATGTGTCAGATTTGATTTTAATTTTTAAAATTATAATTATTTTTTTCTTTTGGTTGTTTTTTATAAAAAATATACAATCAATCCATCCGGCTTCTAATTTGTTTATTCTATGTTAGATAACCCGACTTTCTAATGCCATGAGTTTCGTTGTCATTTTACCAGTTTCCGACTGCCGATAGGTTCACGAGTTTGGAAATAAAATAAAACTTCCAACTGAAGAATATCGTAAAAAATATTGATGATAATTACAATGGCATTAAATTAAAGGATAAATCATGGTTAGAAATTGTGTTTAAGGTGACAAAAAAAGTAAAAAAACTTGAACGATCTTTCATAGAAAATTAGAGATTACAGAAAGACAAAAAGCAGATCTACTCAGCCCTTCATTGTCTCTTTTTTAAGGCAACTTGTCAAACATTTCAAATATATAATAAAAAACCTACGTTTCTATATAAATGTTGTAATTGTTTTATATTTTTTTATTTATTTAAGATTACATTTCACTGTTTAAATAAATGATACAAATACATTACCTTTAAAGAAACACAGTAGGGCGTATAATTTTGGTATACAGTTGAGGAAGGGATCTTTTTGTGTCCACATATTTTTTTATCTTTTATACACATACATTATTTTTTATAGTTTTAGAAAAGATAAAAATTATAATTTGTGACAGTCTCTGAACGGTGCTGGCTCGCTTTTAAGAGCCTACAATGGGGGAAATGTAATTTCAGGTTGTCAGTTTGAAAGACAGTGGGGCTAACTTGTTCAGGAGGAAGTGGAAGACTCGCTTACTCTTAGTAACGTTTCTGAACAAGCCAGCGACATCCTCAAGGATGCTATCAAAAAATAATTATGAGGTATATCACAACATTTACAAACATAGGCCTACTTCACATCTTTCTCTGAAGACTATTATTTCTCTCTCTTTAAAAGAATAAGGTAAGCCGCACACCTCCGAGTGTAAAGGGTTCGGTAGCATACTGCAAACATTTCTCCCTGACAGCTTGTTGTGTGGCAAACCTGAGGCACCAAAGTTGCTGTGAGTCGCTTAATGAAACGCATTTTAGAATAGTGAAGGAGGAGCAGAGCACATCAAGGTAACAATTTTTTGTAACAATGTTTCTGCATAGCTATTAATGACACAATACATTAAAAAAATTTTTGAAATAGCTTTGGATTTAATATTATGTTCTGTAGTAAACAGGAGTACAGTTATTTTTAGCTAAGTTATCTGTTACTGTTAATTTACAGGACTATTAAGTCACTTACAAATCAAAACGTTCGACTTTATTATGTTACTAATTCATGTTAAAAATGGTAATAATTTGTACCAGTTAGTACCTAAATTGTAGTGTTTTTAAAAAAAACATATGTTACTAGAATATTTAAGAAAACAATATATATTAAATTTGACCTAAACGTAATGGTTATCAGAGCATAATTAATTAATAACGATCACTGATGCAGATATGAGTTGAAGATTTATTTCACAAACTATTTATTTTGAAACGAATTCAAATTAATTATCATTGCGGGAAAATTAGTAACGTTCCCTGTTACCTTCGTCTGTGTTCTCAGCTAGAAAGATTGGATGTACAGTACTGCAGCGTGATCAACAATTAGTAATCAAATTACTCTACTATTAATAATAATAATAGTCTATTTGAGAAACGTTTTATTAATTTAAGCTTATATTGCAATTATTATCTTACATACTGCCGTCATACTTCTTAACTGGATCCCTATTAAATTCAAGGTGACTTTTTTAGTAATTTGTATAGTGTTTTATTATATTTCTATGAGTAATTTCACCATTGTTTTAACACAGGCATTTGAAATTATAAATGTCTAAGCTTGCCTGGAAGCAGCTAATCAGTTTAACTAGTCAGTATAATACCCAGAATTATCATTTCAAAATTAACTTTTTATTTCATTTAATCAAAATCTTACAAAACGTTAAATTTTATTGAACGTTAACACTGCATCAAAAATCCCATATTGGAACTTCTAGGCTAGTATAGATAATTTTAAATATTTAGCTCGAAGTAGTAATGTAACACATTTGCAATTTATGGTATCTAACACTACAATGATCAACGATTTAGTTTTAAAGGTTTTCTGTTTGTAAACTAAACGCACGATATTAGTAAAGTTCGTTCTATTAAAACAGTTTCCTAACTACAAAAGAGCCAAACCACCGACGCCAAGAATCGCAGTACTTGTTACATTTGATTGGTTTGTCTGGTGTTGGCCTACTCTTTCTTTATTTCAAAGTTAAGTCAGGAAGTATCGAAGGCCAAGTCGCATCAAAATAATGACTCAATTTGTAAAGATTAAATTTGTTGACAAATCTCTCACTGTGATGTAAATGGATGAAGGTGCTTCTACGTACTTAAATATAACGAATCTGTGAATCTATAAGTACATGAAGTATTGCGTTTGTTTGAAAAATTTAAGAAATAATAACCCGACAAAAAATATTAAAAATTGTAACTTGCTTTTGAAAGTCACTGCGTATACAAATACTAGTACCTCCTGTGGTCAAAAATCGATCAATTATTATGTAAAGTAACAAAATTCAACTTGCTTTTTACCTAACTAATTTTAATTTATTATAAGTTTTCAAATTCTCAATTCGTATCTTGACCCTGATAGGAAAATTGTGAGAAAGGGAAAAGAGGAAGCTTGATGGAATTAGTGATAAATACTTAGTAAACATGTGAAATTACTTAGAATTAAACAAATTGACTATCCAACAGTAGAATAATTTAACAAATAAATAAAGATAAGTTATAATTCAATTAGAAAGAAATGGAAACAATTCTTTTGTTTGGATAATTTTGTTGCTTGTGTGTAAGTAATTTCCTTGCAGGGAAGGCAAAGGTATATAGCCGTGAATGTGATTTAGCTCATACAGCCGTGAATGTGATCAAAATGAGTTCATTTAATTGTTTGATGCGTTTTGTACGGAAAATCATGTGTGTAGAAAAATATAATCCCATGACCTACAAAAATACATCTTTGCAATAGCACATCCGGATTCGGATAGCCCGCTTAGAAACACAATGTTAGGTTATTTTATTTGCCTTATCTTAACGACAATATATTATACACAAAATTTTTGTTTTCTGCACATCTATGGCGCAGTACCTTTAGAATGATATAAGCTTCATTGCTTTCTTTTTATAACAAACTAGGGGCTCTGCCCCTGGACGCTTCGCGTCCCAACCCCGCCTCGGCCTTCGGCCTCAAATTGCTGCTTCGCTTCGCTCGCAGTTGGAAAATTCGCTAAAGAATCTCGTTAATCTTTGGATCGTTTGTACATAGGTGACCGAGCATAAATCAGCTATTTTATTTGGAAGCTGACTCAAACTCATTAAACATTATCTCCATAAGATTAACATCGGAAATTTGAAGGATTGTGTGCCGGAGCTCCTTCTCTGGTGAATAGCGGCTGAACGGATGATTGGATATTTGATGGAAAATCTCTTCTTTGAAAGTTAATTTTCTACAACTTTTGTGTTTGACATTTTTTGCTATCTCTTACCGCTTTCTTGCTAAATGCGCTCAAAGTGGAAAAATGAAGAAATTCAAAAAATCGAAAAAATCGTTCCAAAAGGTGCTTCCAAAATTAAAAATTAAAAAATGTTAAATTCTGGCAATTTTCCCGAAAGTTTCTCGTCAAGAGCTTTAATTCAAGTATAAGTTTGATGGGGTTCCGATTACGGAAAGTGCCTAATAATTAATGTCAGTGAATCAGTGAAATCGTCTAGCTTTAAGGACGTTGGGCGGAGAATCCCTTCTCGGATGAATAGTGGCTAAATGGATGATTAGATCTTGAATCTGACGGAAAATCTCTTCTTTGAATTTAATTTTCTACAACTTTTGTATTTAAAATTTTTTGCTATCTCTTACCGCTTTTTTGCTAAATGCGCTCAAAGTGGTAAAATGAAGAAATTAAAAAAATCGAAAACATCGTTCCCGCCCAAAAGGTGCTTCCAAAATTAAAAAATTTTAAATTATGGCAATTTTCCCGAAAGTTTAATTCAAGTATAAGGTTGATGGGGTTCCGATTACTGAAAGTGCCTAGTAATTAATGTCAATGAATCAGTGTTACCGTCTAGCTTTATATAAGTAGATACTAAAAAATGTACTACAAATGTCAATGTTCGCGTATTAATATAATGATATTCTTTAAAAGCATTTGAGTTGAACACTCAACCCCTGCATTTTCCTTCTTCTAAAGTCTTTATTTTATGATAGACTAATGAAATGTATGGAGTAAAGCACGCAATTTGAACCTCAGACTCAGTGTTGGAGTTTCCATTGTAGGAAACTTGGACGATCACTCTAACCACTGTGCCAAGTCACTCCCTATTCTGCAATTATAACTAAATATAAAAAGAACTAATAGGGTAGTTTGTATGAATTCCTGCTCAAATCTTTCGTTAAAATTGAAGAGTGAGATAAAATGTTTTTTATTGGTTTGTTCATGGCCATTAATCAAGAGGCAAAGTTGGTCTAGTCGTATTTTATTCACTTTTGTTAGGAAATATAGTTGTATTAATAATTCTTAAATACCCTCCGGTGTTGTTGCAAATATTCCAAGAGTGCTGGACTTATAAATGGAGGGGAACTGACTTAAAACAATGACTGAGAAGAACTGTGTGTACTTTTCTCGGATGCTAACGTTAATTTGGCAGCCATTATATCCCTAAGTGCGACTATATTTATTGTGTTGTGCGGCTGTCAGCTTTATTGCTTTTTTCCCTGCCTTTCCTCTCCTCCGCCCATCCTAAGCTATTGAGCATTAACGTTCGATGCTGTGCAAAGAAATATTCTTATTTTATTTTCATGAAAGGAAGACGCAATGGAACGAGATGGGCGGGGGTGGGAGGCGGTTAAGCGGTTCTTGTTTTGACAAGCATTGTTGCCGCGAGCTGATAGATGTCGTCCCGGTCGCGTGGCCTACAAGAGGGTGTCGTTATGGTAACTTACATCATGGGGGTACCTACGGATTTCCCGATTTGATATTATGGTTTCCTTTCATTTAAGGGGTGTCGGTTGTTGGTTTAACGATAGCGATGCTGCGATATTAAATTATGCGATGAATCATGCCCTGGAAACAATATACAACTGGATAAAACTTACTTGGACACTGCCATCTCTCTGATTTATGGTTTAAATGAGTTTAGCCTTTCTTAAGCTCTTGTTATGTATCAAATCTGACTAGAGTTTGTGTACATATTTTTATACTGTTTACTTCTTAATTCCAGTAATTTGATAGTCTAGATTTAATAGTAAATACATTCTATCAAAATAACTGGAATTAATGGAAATGTAGGATTAATTTAACGAGTGGAAAATTAGACTTAGGCTACATTAGTTTTAAAAGGGTTTATAACTGTAGGTACATAATTCATTGTAGTCCAATTAATTGAATTGTAGGCAAGTTTTCTTTTAAAATAGTAATTTATTTCTGTCTATTTTTCTACGTTACATATTAGCTGTATTTATATTTATTTTTTGTAAAGGTATCAAAGCATCAAAAGGGCTACAAAAAAGGTATCTTGCCATTTTTCGTTAAAATGTACGGGTTTTGAAAAATTTAGGTTTGAAATTTTCAAACAGCCGCCATTTTGGCACGCATAATTTGATTTAATCGCTTATTTTTTTATATAATATATCATTGTTAGGTTAAATTTCATGCCAAGTTTGAACTCAATCAGTCAAACATTTCACTAGATATGAATTATTTTGTACAAAAAACAAAATGGCGGATATCTAAAAACGAAGCATTTTCATATGTTTATATGAATTTTTTCTTATATTTAGCTATAGAATCAGCTTTCGAGAGTTTGCCTCATAGTTCTGAATCACCCTGTATATTATAAGGATATAACTTTTAATCCAATATCTTGTTATTATTTTTACGATAGACACGTGTATGCTACTAACCACGAGGATGCAGGTATAAAGTATAGATAAAACCAACACAAAATATGATTTACTGCCATATTTATTGTATGAAACGCTATCAGAGCGCGCGTGTGGTTTTTTATCACAACAAATAGCTTATTCAGAGACTTTGTAATCGGATTGAGATGTTCCACATTCCTTACTTGTGACAAAAGTTGCCGATTCTGAGAATTGACTGATTATTTTCAAATTGATGTCTGTATTAGGCATGTGTTATTAGCTATTATGTTTTATTTAATTTTTATCTGATGTGTTATTGATAAAATCTCCAATATCCAAATATTAATGCGATGATTCAATGATCGCTAAGTTAGATAGAACTGGTGCTAAACAGCGATAACTACGACCTCCAAAATTGCACAGACCGAAATAAAAATTTAACATTTTAAGGTCAACATTCTTGGGTTACTGAGTTTAAAACACTGAGTGAAAACTTTGAGAAAATTTAGATACTTTAGGACATACAGTAGAACCTCGCTAATTCGAACCTCGATAATTCGAAA